>JAULBV010192713.1:0-20167 GCA_032358295.1 Pterothamnion heteromorphum | reverse complement strand
CCGCAAGGATCGTGTACTGCGCTGCCGTGAATCGTACATTGCCCACGATACACAGGTATCCCAACATGGCCTCCCATGTCAGGTGAGTTCGCATTCCACGTCGCATGACCTTCAGAGTGGAAGAATCGCCTTCTTGTTCTCTATCCGGTACTGACATCCCTGGACTTTCATCCCGTCCTGTGCTTATGGTTTCCATGTACTCCTCACCATCAGTGCCAGCAATCCCAAACAGCAATGAATCATTCAATGCGACATTGGAGGGTCCGCTTGCTTCCGGCGAACGCAGCTGTCCTTGATCGGCCGAAACGGATGGGAGGTTCTGGGCCACGTCATGTCTTCCTTCAAAGTTGCTGAAGCTTGTGAGGCGCTGGTATTTTCGACGACGATCCGGTCTTCCGCTAGACACTTCGTCAACAGACCTCCGTCGCCTGTAACCCATTCGAGTGTGAAGGCGTAAGTGGTGCGTAGCACGTGTAGTCCAGGCTGCAAGGTGAGCGTTTGTGGAAGAATTTCCAGGCGGTGTGCGGTCGCAGCGAACAGGATGCGGTTGTGGGTATGCGGAAGAAATTCCACTCGTTTTGCGGACGCAGGGAACAGGACGGGGTTGTGGGTCTGACGAGGTGCTGAAGAGGAGCTCCAGCGCGGCAGTCGCTGACACCCGTTCCGATTGTAATACGCCGTCTCGGCTGTGACGGTCGAATTCGGGCACGTATGATGAGGCGTGTGCGGTCGCAAAGAACGGGATGGATTGGTGCGGCGGAAGACCAGGTCCTCTGCGGGCGTAACTGGAAACAGGTCCGATGAGAGCACGCAGTTTCAGATGTCGCTTTCGAATTCGGCGGATCAGCCGAGTAGATTTGTCGGAAGGAGAGTTTGCGGAGGTTGATGGAGGCTGGGACGGCAGTCTTGGGGGCTAGGACACGCGGAGTTGTACGGATGTGAATTTATGAAAATGTACAAGTGATATTGTGCCGAAAGCGTCCGCAGTCAAAATTTCTACGCGGAAGAATGATGAATTTTGAATAAATAATGATACAGATACCAGCGTAGAAATTCTACCAATGCGAATAATGCTCTTCTACGCCTGTGACCCGTGGTTCTTCATCCATTCTGTCCAAGTGCGGCCGCAAGTTCATGTCGTACGACTCACTGCCGCCGCATACATGACGTGAACGGCGCCTGCGGCCTGGTTCGGCACGTGGAATGGCGATGTCAAGAACGCCGAGCGCGCAAACTCAGGCAACAGGCGCCGTGGCGACGTCGCAGTCCCACGGTAACAGCCGGCGACCGGCAGCGACGGGCTTGCATTCCGGAGCGGCGGGTGTGTCAGCGGGAATAACGATCATGGCGTTCGAGGCACTTGATGACCTGGCATGCACGCAGAGCGCGACCGCACTTGACCTCACAGGACCTGCCTGCGTGTGGTGAAACACGGGACGGTGCTGCCCAGGAGGGTGAGGGTGCATGCGGAGAATCACTGCAATTGACTTGAGCAGGTGCCGGCCTGTGTTGACACGCGCCAGGGAACAGCCGAGCACGGTGAGCTCGCGCACTCAGACAACGGCCGACGAGGCGACTTTGCACATGTGAACCGGGGTTCTCCGTCCCGTGCGTCATGTGCGGCCGCGAGTTCATGTCGTGCGACTCGCTGGCCGCCGCATACTTGAATTGAAAGGAGCCTGCGGTGTGGTTCGGCACGTGCAATGGCACTGTCGAGAAGGGTGAGCGCGGCCGCACTTGACTTGACTTGACAGGACCTGCCTGCGGGTGTCGATACACGGGACGGCGCAGCCCAGGTGAGGGTGCATGAGGAGATGCACAGCACTTGACTTGAGCAGCTTCCGGCCTGTGTTGACACGCGCCATGGCACAGCCGAGCACGGTGAGCACGAGCATTCCGACAACGGCCGACGAGGCGGCGTTGCATATGTGACCCGGGGTTCTCCGTGCAGTGCGTCATGTGCGGCCGCGCGTTCATGTCCCACGACTCCCCGTCCGTCGCATACTTGACTTGAAAGGAGCCTGCAGTGTAGTTCGGCATGTGGCACGTGGTGTGGTTCGGCAAGTGGAATGCCTATTTTGAGAAAGGCGAGCGCGCCAACTCAGGCAACAGGCGACGTGGCGACGTCGCAGACCCACGGTACCAGCCGGCGACCGGCGGCGACGGGCTTGCATTCCGGAGCGGCGGGTGTGTCAGCGGGAAGAACGATCATGGCGTTCGAGGCACTTGATGACCTGGCATGCACGCAGAGCGCGGCCGCACTTGACTGGACAGGAGCTGCCGGCGTTTGTTGAAACGCGGGAGGGTGGCCGAGCGGGAAGACTTGCGAGCAGCCGTGGACACCTGCTCGCGACGGCTGTACATGGGCATGTACAGCGGGCGCCTTTACTTGGCAGAGGCCGGCGGCGTGGGTTGACAAGCGGGATGACCATGCGCAGAAGGGCGAGCGCGGCCGGGCCGAAAGGTACCAGCGTGCACCACTTGGCGGGCAGTTCGACGCAAAGGGGCGGCGTTGTAGACGGAAGATATGCGTCGGCCAGCGACGGCGGCGGGCTTGCGGTGCAGGTCAAGCGCATTCCCAGAGGCCGAGATCGGCGGTAGGTAGCGGAGGCGCGGCGGAGCAGGCCGAGATGTGAGACGCGAATGTGGGCGTCGGCACGGGGGACGAAGCAGTTCGGCGCGACAGCCGCGGCAGGGTCCGCGGGACGTCCATGCGCGGAAGGGTGAGCGCCGGCGGGCGGCCGGGCCGAGAGGTACCAGCGTGCATCACTTGGCGGGCCGTTCGCGCGGGAGGGGCGGCGTGGAAGACGGAAGATAGGATCCTATCCGACTCGAGTCGGCCAGCGACGGCGGCGGGCTTGCGGTAGCTGGCTTGCGGTGTAGGTCGAGCGCATTCGAAGAGGCGGACGTGAACGGAGGGGCGGCGGAGGAGGTAAAGAGGGGAGAAGCCATGGTGGCTGGCGAAGCGGACAGCTGCGGTCAGGGTGAAAGGCAGGGGCCCGTATGCTGGTAGCGGGCGGTTGCCGCAGGGGCGGTACATCTCGTAGAAGCCAAGACGCGTGGAAGGTGGAGGCTGTGATTACGGGGGGGCGGGAGGGGGGCGCCGTCGACACGACTTACACGTCTTAAGGAACTGTGGTACATTCATACGTGTGCGTCGTGTGGATGTCAGGCGTGACCTGGCAGGAAGATGAAAGCACCCGTATGAACCACTCACTCACGCCCACGTTCGCCACGTGCGATAATAGACTAATTGGATGGCTGTCGTGGTCTTTCAAAAGAGGCGTATGTAGCCGCGTGAATTCAATCTGCAAGGGCTATTCACTGTTATTCATTCCGCGGCCAATAATGGGCGACAAAGAATAGAATGCGCACACGTTGGCCCACAGAGGCCTGCATCTGTACCCCGCCCGCCGCGCAGCACTCCCGCCCACGAACGCTCATACATTTTCTCAGTTCTCAACCACCTCCCCCTCTCCATCAACACCACCGACGTGCACGACCTCGACGCACCGCGGAAGTGCGCGCACTTCCTCCTCACCCTCCTGCTCCTGCCGTGTGCCGTACACGCTATCCCACGATCGTCACCCTCCTTCTCCATCTGTGCGACGTCCACGCTGTTTGCTAGCTGCTGAGCGCCGTGCTCGCTATCCCACCCCACGCCGCCAACCGCGCCACGCGCGTCGTTTCCTGGCCCTGCAGCGCTCTCCCACACCCAACGCACATTGACCGCCCGTTCCTCGTGCGCTGCCACCCCCGTGCGCTGCCACCCCTCCGACGCAGTCATCCAAGCCTCGCACCTTTGCGAAGTCCCGAGTCTGCTTCACTCCCCGCTCGCCCCTCGCCTTCATCTACCATCAGTTTCCCTCCGCCGTTGTGCCCAACCGCCAAGAGCCCGACCAGCAACATCCCGACCCCCAACTAAGTGCGGCCGCAAAGATCCCTGCCAACCAAGACTCACCACAATGGAATCCCAGCCCATTTCTGTACGGCGTAACTTCCATAGCCTTCACCCAGGGCGCCCTGTCCATGCTGTGTCTTCCCAAGGACATCGCTCCATCGACATGTCGCGTATGTCAGGAACGCATGCTTGGGACTTGACCCCCGTCGGCCTCCTCGCCTTTGACGAGAACGTGCTTCGCGCTAGTGATCGAAGGCCGGATATGGTGCGATTCCAGAACACCCTTCTGCGCAGCGGTGAAGCGAGGGCGATTGGTTTATGGGGGAAGTTCAAGACCATGCACATATGGTTCAAGATTCCGACCACACTTGTCTGCGACCGCACTTTCGCGAGGGACGAGCTCGAGGCACAGTACCTGGATGCCATGGATGTGTTTCTGAAGAAGACAGGCTGTCGCGGAGATTCGTTCTCTGTATCGGATATACCAATGGTCACCGTTAGCGATGCTCTACTGAGTAGATGGTGGAACAAGCCGCGCTTCCTCGCCCGGATCAACCGCGAGATGAAGTGGTGGGCCGAGAAGGGCATCCTGCTGTGCGCCGACTCAATGGACACTCCGATGTGGATGGACGATGCGGCCGCATTCCGAAGGTTCTATCCGAACTCTCCGCCGTGGTGGAATTTACACTACTTCCCTGCCGCTGTTCCCTCTCCGGCGCCGCTGTGCCTGTTCTACTATAACGTGCGGATGACGGAGTTACAGGTCGATGCGGAGATTGTGTTCTGGGAAAAGCTGTTCGAACTAGAGCATGCACTGCTGTTTGCTTCTTCCTGGTGGCACGAAGCCTCTAGAGGACACCGAGCAGTTGTACTCCCGCTTGAGACCGTGGATTGGTTACAAGACAGGTTAGGAGATCTACCACTCGATCCGGACACGAGCAATGGCGGCCGCCCTCAGACTACGTTCACTTGGATTGCAGACCGTATGCGAGACGTCTTTTACGTACCTTCCTCGCATCACAACACGCTTCGGTTCCCGGAGACATCGCACCCGCCGTCGACTTTCGTGTGGGCTGAAAGGGACACAGGTTACCCAAACCTGAACGAGCTCCCGAACCGGGCATTCTTTCGCGATCCTTCTAATGGGCGTCAACGCGAGGACGGCGTGGAGTTTGACTGGAATGGCGAGGCTCCGTTGATGAACCGGCGACATCCTCAACCAGCTCCAGTGCGTACTGCACGTGATGGCCCTGTTTGTATCCGCCAACCTCCACTGCCGATGGATGATGACGGTCGCGTCCGCGCACCTGTGACACGAAACCATCAACATGGTGTGCATCGAGAGCGATCTCCAATGCGGCCGCATATATGGAGGTACGATGAAGATGACTTCAGAATGCCAACGCGAGATGAGCCTCGTCGTTTCGCGCCTGTACCACTACTGCATGATCGTCCTCGTCTCTCACCTCCCCAGATACCGCCGCTGCTGCCGCCCATTGCGCGTCGTTGTGTGTCACCGCTGGCTACGCGCCAAGACCGTCGTCGCCTCTCGCCGCTGCCGCGACATGATCGTCGTTGTGTCTCGCCGCTGCCGCAGCGCCATGACCGTCATCGCCTCTCGCCGCTGCCGCGACATGATCGTCGGTTTGTCTCGCCGCTACCGCAGCGCGATGAGCATCCCAATCACAATGACGATCGCTACCCTCTCCGTCCGGTACCCGCGCAGCCGCAGTTCAGGTTGTTTGGCCACCCTGATGGGAACTCTCCCATTCGAAATCAGAACCCCTCTCTGCCGAGAGTTGCTACTAGGTGGACTAAGAGACCTTCGCGGGACCGTTCACCTCGCGGTGGGCGCATCCCGCGGAAGCGGTACTCTAAGACGATGGCGAACAAGTTCTGGGAGATTGAAATGAACCAATATCACCAGCGACAAGCCGCCGCCTCTGCCGTACGGGATGCCTCAGTCCTTTCAGACGACGGAGAGGAATAGGAACCTACACTGCCACCTCACCTGAACTTCCTGTGGCCGCACTACACTGTTACGCTCACTTCGTACGCCGCGGTTTAACTCTCAGCTCCCCTCCCTGCGGTCCCAGACGAGTCTCTCGTCGCCCTGTCTGCTCCCCTCCCTGCGGCCGCAGACTCTCTCGTCCCCTGTTTGTTGTTTCCTTGCTACATGCTGCGACACACGCGCGCGGGACTCCCGCTATCCGTAAAGCACGACCAAGTCGCCTTTGCATACCACATTCTTCCTACGCGCGCACGCAGGCCGTGATCGGTGCAGAAGATTTCCGCGAGGGGTTGCACGGGCGGACTAACAGGGACAATGCTAAGGCTCTAGATGGGCTGGCGCACAGGTGCAGGAGGCGATAGCGACCAGGCTTCGACGCACGGGCGGGCCAGCGGCCAGACTTTTGATGCACGGGCGGACAGGCGGGCCAGCGGCCAGCGGCCAGGCGTTCGACGAACGGGCTGGTAGGAAGGCCAGTACCTGCGGTAAGCTAAACCTACGACGTGCTTTACACAATTCTATCATAAACAATGACTGTAATGCCCGTAATAGCCAATGAAATGCTCCCATAACCTGAGGACACCGCCCCATATCCAGAAATAGACTCAACCTCGACAAATGATCGAAACGATCTTATTTCATTGGGTGCTACTCACATGGCAGTGGCAATGCTTTCCGGGCGGAACGATACAGGCACGCTGCTGACCCTTGCTGGGTACGGACCTGGCGCGATGGTACCTCCGCTTCAGGGTTACCCTGCAGTGCCTCTTGCTTCACACGTCGTGAGCGCTGTGTCTGAAACTGATGTAACCGCCTTCTGGCACCTCCCAGGCGCCGAGCGCGCATCCGGTCAGCGCAGGCCGCCCATTCTCGTCGGAGGAGACAAGACAATGCATTCCTCCTTCACTGCGGCCGCCAAGCTTCTGCATACTGAATATATATACTGTATGTACGTATCTCCACGTCAGCAGAGTGAAGCATGATGGTGCCGGCCTGCACATTACTAATGCCCGTACTTACTGCTTCTGAATAATGCGATGCGGACGCAAATGTCCGACGCTTTTCATCCTCTAATACCAATGCATTGCATCGTCACTGGGCAACATGCATGTTTATATTGCAAAGCACGGTACTGGTATGGCGTTCCAGACGCCGAGCGCGCTCCCGGTCAGCGCCCGCCCATGCTCGTCAGAGCAGACAAGACGTCACATTCCGCTTTCCGTGCGGCCGCCATCGTCTGCATACGGAATATCAGGGCAAGCCTCCCATGCTCGTCGGAGCAGAAAATACCTCGCATTCTTCGTTGACTGCGGCCGCCATGCTTCTGCACACGGCATATCGCAGTACATCTAAATAAGAATGCGCGGACGCAAATTGCTGACCCTGTTTCATCCTGTTGGACCAATGCACTTTATGTTCATGGTGAACATGCAAGTTTATACCGCCAAGCATGTTCCATGATACTCTTCGCTCTTTTTATATACTGCAGAGAACAATTGTTCTATGAGCGTTCGCACACAATGCATAACTTACGGGGAGGGTTAAACATCTTCGTAACCACTCAGATATGTTAAACTGGTGACCAGTTTGTTTTGTGAGGACACAACCGCCGCGCGGAGCCGGAGCCGGAAAATCGCCATGGCGTCCAGGCGGACTCCGTATAGAATCCTATACGGAATCATACCCTCGAGGATATACTGGATCCGTCTATGTATATGAAGATCATTGCCTGGTATCAGCTTTGTGTTCCATTCCAAACTATTGTCTGGTTGTCGTCCTCCGTCCCGTCGACTGTTGGATTCTGTCACCAAAACTTACCAGGGTGACTTACCGCCTCCCAAGTCCCCTGTACAAGTATACTAATGGGATGCAGTTCCTCCGTTAACTGCAGCTCACCGACGTCCATGCCATGACATGCGCGATTTAATATATGTCACGACAAAAAAGAGTACAGATGTCAATTATGGAAGCCCTCTGCCACCAACAGGTACAGTATACTGTATACAGTTTATCTTCAATGATGTACGAGTACTGCGGCCGCAAATGCCTCCAGGTGCATCTCGCTCAGCGGGATAACCCGACCGGGTCGTGCTGTGACGCTCGGCGCTACATGTTGCGAAGCCATCATATCGTTCGCTATGCGACGCGGCCAATCGTCGCAAACGTAGACATCCCTTCGGAAGTAAACATGAAGAGCACAAAACTGTGGTCGACTGAGTTGCGCCCGCAGTACTGCATATCTGTGCTGTGACATTTGAAAGCGCTCAGCGCAGGCGTCGGTCAGTAGTAAAAAAGCATCATTTCCAGGAGGGGTAAGTTTACTGCCTGTACTCATCGCCTACTCATCGGTTATTGACAGTACCAGTGTGTTCCTCAGTCATTACTGACTGTGACAAACCGTCCTCACCCATTCACCACTTGACCCACTAGAATTCAGTACCTCATCCACGACGCAGTCGCCATTGGCCAATACCCACCCTTCCTCGATGACGTCTTCTAGGACCCAGGTCCACACCGTCCTCGGTGCACGAACCGGAACAGGCTGTCGGATGGTGTTGTTCGTGGGGCGGTTGGCGGCACGGGTTACATCACTTGCATTGTAGCCCGGCCTGTCTTGAGGACGTGTGCATTTCGTCCTGGCCATGTGACGGTAATGGGCGTACTCCGTGCAGGGTTGTGGGAGCAGTGAGCGGAGAGGACTGCGGTGAGGTTGCAGAAGCACTCGTCAGGGGCTGGTATATATACCACAACCTGCGTGCTCTCAGTGAAAACGGAGAATGAACTGCGGTTGGACTCCCAGCGGTCGAGGGGCTGCCTTAAACAGGGCACGGAGAGGAAACAGCTGGTGAGGTACGGCTTGGTCTCAGGCTGTTTTATAATATAAATGTAGTTCCTTTACATCTTTGTTAAGGCCAGTGACATGCTTTGCCATAGACGTAAATGACGTCGGCTGAGCGCATTGCGGAGCTTTCTGCACCTCGAGTCACATAATGACAAATAAAGGCCGTAGTCCAGAGCTATACGCTGGATGTACAGTACAGGTACTGCTGCACTGTCTGGATAACAAGATACTTAGATGCTCAAAGATATCTTTATATCCGGATTCTCATATTCAATGTACATATTGAGAAGCGCATGTACTCATTCACCTCAGCGACAACTTCTGCAACCCTACCTGGTTATGTAGTATTTCATGCGGACGCAAAAAGTTATGTTCGTAAGTTGTTTCGCATTATTGCGTACCGCAAGAAAACGTGACGTCGGTGCACGTTCCGTGCGTCTGTGGAATCTTGTGACTTCACGAAGTGTGTCTATGACAGAGTGCGTCCGCATATACAACTGGTTCGCCGACGTGATCATAGTTTTCACACGCGCAGGGGATGGTATCTCGTTTACCGATTGGGACAACTTGCTCCGTAACCTGCATGTCGTTCACCTAATTTGATGCAACGAGCCACCTCCCACCTGTGATCCTTTTTGACCGAAGGTTGAGAACCAGCTGACGTCAAGCCGCAGCGGATTACATGATGCTCTACCCTGATTATGTATAATCTCGAATGTGGCGAATGAAATTGTTACAGCACGCTAATATCACGTCAGCAATTCCAAATATAGTTGCATCTCGCAGCAATTATTGTTATGGCCGTTAACTATTGGCTGGGATACATGCACCGGCGGATGTACAGTTCTTGCACATGGCTTTCTTTTTCAAGCCATGTAGCACGAGGACGGCAAGTGTGCATTCCTGCAAGCATGCTCGCACTTCATTATCATTTACAAATGATTAACGCTGCGGTACGTCTGAGTCCACAACCTGGCCGCTGAAGCGCAGTGCACTGCGTTTCAGCAAAGAACATGTTCCCTATATCCATTTGCACTTGCGCATACATCCAGGCTCTGAACGGCAGAGATGGACAAGGCGCCCGCAGGCCGAGTCCGACTTGGTACCGTACTACATCCGTTTATATACAACGTCAAAATAGTAGTACCGCGTAGTACTGTCTGATGAAGGTTACATTGCATGGGCACTGACTTTACATACATATAACTCCAAAGTACAGGTCTCAATGTTAAACACGTTCGACGTGACACGTCGAACGTGTTTAACATTGAGAACAACAGACGCTCATCTGCAGAGGAGCGTCACGTCCGGAATCAATTCTTCCAGTACTTGGCCACTGCACAACTCACTATCCACCAACCTGGATTCGAGATTCTACGAAACAAATCGTACATGTTTCTTCAGGCGTAAATCCCGCTGTCGTATGCGGCCGCACGATACCAATACTAAACCACTAGAAACAGGAAGACAAGAAGCGTACTGTACAGCTGTTGCAATCTGAGAGCGGCGGTACACGCAGCCCGAATGGGCAAGAAGAAAACAGCGAAGCGCAGAGTTTAATGATTGAACTAGCGCGACGATCGCGGATATACGTGACGTGCGAACGAGGAGAGGCGCTGGCCAAGATTCCACAGTTGTGAAGAAAGGAGGGGGCCAATTTACTCATAGTTTTCTTCGCATCAGTACATCACACTACATCCCTAACGTCGTACAATTCCTCCAACCCGATTGAGAAACTACGTCCGTACTTTCCGCTCTCCCTGAGCCTCTCCCTAAGCCGCTACGTCATCTTCGCCAATATCACTTTCGTCGCCCAATACTGCGGCCGCATGGTCACTGTCCACTTCGCTGCCCTCTGCTCGAAGAGGGGTCGTCGGACTCGGACGAACAACTTGTTCGGCGTCATACGTGTGCTCCGGCACAGCGCATACGACACACAGCAGGGCCCTCTCTTGCATGGACTGAGGAGGGGTGAGAAGGTCGAATATATCGTCCAGCAGATGTTTGTCTGCGTCCGCATTTCCGACGCCGTCAGTGTCCTCCGGGTCAGTACCGTCCATCTCAGGCCTGAGGACGAAGGGATTTGATCGTGATGCCAGAACGCGTCGCAGAATCAGGGCGACGGAGTACACAATTGCGTACGAGTGCTTGCTGTACAGTAAAGCCTGACTCGGCTGTCCACCAGACGGGAATCCGGAAAGCGTCTGAAGTAAAAACGCAGAGACGTCTATTAAGTTGACGACTCTTCTCCACAGCTTCAATTGGCCTCCGAGGTGGTGCCTCATATCAGTCCCCTTTCCTTTCGGCCGAACAAGCACGTTGTGCTCGACGATCAACTGCATCTCTTGCCGACTCCTCGCAAACGCAAGGTACCTGTCCTCATTGGACTCCTGTATCCCACTTGCACTGTCGCTACATGAGAATCCGGCCGGTATATCTTCGGCCGAACATACCTCTGCGTCTTCGAATGGACACACCCAGCTTATGCTTATCTTGGGGTCGTCCACTTTGCACGTCTTAAAGGAATCCCATGGCACGAAAACGTACCCAATCAACTGGAAGAATTCCATGGGAACAGTTCTCCTCACCTGGTTGAACATTTTCGCCAAGTTGTTGTACAGGTAATTCATGGCGAAGTCTCCGTCATCAGAACGATTCGGCCGAACCCCTTGAGCAATGCGGAACCTTCGATTATACCCCGACTTGTCTGTACTTGTACTCTCGTTTCGGTCCTGCGCAGCACGCAGACACTTCTTCCCAATGTAAGGGACAGCCCCGTTCTGGACTCGCCCGAGCCAGGCCGGCTTAGGAATGGAAGATGCGGCCGCAGACTTCATATCACTGTTGGATTGCCGGGTACCACTCTCAGCTGCACTACCTCCGGCCGGAGCAAAGATGCGGAAAGAGTCCATCCGCACATGGGCAACTGTATTCACCATGATTCTGGCCCGGAGGTTGGATGCCTCCAGCCCGATCCCACTCTTGAACAAATCTTTCTTGTCCTTGAGCTTGATGGAAAAAAATGCGGCCGCCAAGAACTGCTTGAAATCATGCGGCCGCAACTCCTCGTGTTCATATCGGCCTATGAGATTCTCGGCCATGCATCCCACCGAGCTTTTCGCCAAAACAGAGACGTCGAAAGCAATCTTCAAGTGCGGAAGGCGCTGTAGCATGATGTCCTCGTACCTCTTCTTCGGCCGATCGCACTTCACCTCCGGCCGGATACTCGGGTCCTTTCCCGGCGATTCTTGATCGTCATTGCCTTCCTGTTTCTGGGCCAATACTTCCATTGCCTTGGAGATTCTTGACAGAGTCACGGTCATATCGAGCATACCTGTCTCCACGGATTCGAACCGTTTCTCCATACGCTCTACGCGGGTATTGGTGGTCCGAATCGCAGCGGTGTCGTCATCTTGCGGCCGCACTTGTTCAACACAACTCTCGCGACGTGCGACTGCGGGTTGTCGTGGACGGTCAGGGGCATGTCCAGTATTTCCCGGACTAGGAGCTGGCGAACATGGCTGTGGCTCGGCCGAAGAGACTGACGGCTCCCTCGACGGGGCATAAGCGCCGTCATCGGAGCTTTCTTGTCGGAAGATGTCTTCCAAGCGTTTCAACGGCGGCGTGGATTTCGGAATTGAACGGGGTTGAGGAGCAGATGCGGACGCAACTCCTTTTCCGGCCGGACAGATTTCCACGGCGGCGGGGACGTTCTTCTTATTCCGAATCGCAGTGGAACCTTGAGTAGCAGGCGTCACGTTCTTCTGCGGTGTGGATCGTCGAGTCCCCGTCTTGGGCAATTTCCGCTTGATCGGAGGCGGAGTCTTCAACGGCTCATGTACGTTACCATTCTTCCCCTGCGCCGTTTTCGATGGCGGTTGCACCTTCCCTTTTTTCGGCGGCGGGGTCTTCGATGCGTCAAGCACCTTGCTGCTCAACGTTGACGACGTAGTGGCAAGGTCCGACGCCGGTCTCTTTCGTAGCGACATCCTTGGCGCTTTAGGCATTCCGATCGGAGAAAGGAGATGGCAGATGTGTCGACTTGTTGCGACCGCATGTACCTCGACTTCTAGCGACCAGAAAAAATTGTACAGTCATCCTCCACGGTTTTTTCAATCATTCTGCACCACATAATCATGAACCACCCCCAAAAAGTAGCGGTACGTTAAAAACAAAACAAAATATTACTTCCTAGGTTGTTTTCGTTTCTTTCACGAAATGTAACCGTTTCGACGGCCGTATATTCCGATATTTGTACAGCGTACCCGTATCTTACACCACAGCTTCCGGAACCATTCTCTCACGTCACCTAACGACCCGGAACCCCTCGCCTGTTTTGCACCCCTCCCCTACTGTGACTTCCTTCTCTTCGGCCGAACATTGTGTGCAAGCACTGGAGGTCCACGGGAACTGTACACCATGCACTGGAACTTGAAGATGGAAGCCAAGGACGTGTTGCCGGCTGCTGCTGATCGCATCTTCGTCCGATTCCAACTGGGAAACAATGGTCAAGTGTGGTGGCCAGCTACGATCACTGCGATCGAGATGGCTCATTCTCCTCCGAAAGAGGTTATTGCGGCCGCATTTCTCAAGTACGACGCTGCCCACGGATACGGCCGTGAGCACGGCAATGTGCAATTCCTACGTGGATCTCGACTTCGCACGGTGCCAATGGCGTCCGATGAAGAACCGCAAGTGACAGACTGGACTCATGAAATCGAGGCCTCGTTTTCATCGGAGGAATCCATGCGGCCGCATCTCCCGAAGAAAAAAAAGCGTCGTCTGACACAAGTGGACACCGAAGCGCCGGTGGAAACACGTCCCGGACTGCAGGACTGCATCACTGATCTGCGTGCCGCTCATGATGTTACGTTGAAGACCGTGAGGGAAACATTCAGTACGGTGATGAGGCGCATGACCAGGATTGAAGGGAAGTTGGCTGAGTCGGACAAATGTGACCACAACGAAATGGAAAAGAGACAATTAGACGCACTTCGCATTTCGTTGAAGCTACTACTGTGCGACGCGGTGCAAGGCCCACTTCGTGCACGGGCGACGGGGTCTTCATGTATTTTTCGGCCGACTGTTGAGGAGGGAGTCATGCCGTATATCCTCACCGTGCGACTTTGAACAGTTCGCAGCTATGTGTCGTTCTTTCTCGAACCACCTCAACATTGCGGACGCAGATGAGATAATGTTCTACCCGAGCTACTTCGATTCACAAAACTCCTCCGGCCGGGACATTCCCAAAATTGAGGTGTTGTTCAAGAACGGCAAGGATCTTCTGCAGTGGCTTGGATTCCACTGCATGAAGACACTGAACGCAATGGTTTTTCGAGAATGCAAGTCAAATTCGGCCGAACTTTTGCGCGTCATGGGGGGGCTCCAGTTCGATCCATGCAACTTGTCCAATTCTTTGAGGGTCTTCCCAGCACGCAGTTGCTCCCGCCGCATTCCGCTTTTGCCGCCCAAGCACTACTCACCGGCAATGTGTTTGTTCAACCATTCCGGCGAATGTGATCTAGTCAATGCTTGCTTCAGCGGGAATTTCTCTTCGGCCGAATGTTTCACTGGAATTGACCGTGGTACTGTTCTCCGCGAGGATGACTTCGACGCGTTCAAGGTTACGTGGGATTCGTTCTCGTCAGTCTCGCGCAGGCATGCAGAATATGAGCGGCGCCATGGGGAAAGTATCAGAAGTGGTACGGTGACTATCCACATACCATTTGTTTTAGTTCAGTCCTCAGGTCTAACTCATGAATTGTTACCTCTCCTTACAGAGCACTTCTCCATATCTCCTTCACAGTAAAACGTTCTCCAAACAACAGAACTGGTATATCAATGCTCCGTACGGGAAAATGCAACGGTACAGTATATTGTAAGCAATACCAATATGTTCGTACACTTCCCATTACAATGCCTTGCGTTCGACGGTACCGAACCGTCATTTTCAACGGTACCGTACCGCTGCGTCATATGCGTCCGTATCCTCTTCCTTTACCCCAGTTTGACGGTACAGAACCGTCTCGGGTATAGATACAGTACGGATAATATACTTGTACTGGTAAAATATTCAAGTGTGCTGCGTTTGACGGTACGGATCCGTCATTTACTACGGTACCGTACCGTTCAACGGGATAATGTTCGTACAAGTACGTTTGACGATACGGAACCATCATTTACTACTGTACCGTACTGTTACTCGAGGCAATATCGTGTCCGGTTTTAATGGTGCAATGGATCGTCAAAAAGGAAGGTAAATGACGGTCCAAAAAAATGCATTTATCAGTACCGTACCGTCAAAAGCATCCCATTGCCTATAACGGTTCCGTACCGATGGAAGTGACGGTACCGTACCGCCGATCGCCAGCGATCCAATGGAGCTTTAATTTTAACGGTGTGAACCGTTACATTTTGACGGTACGTTAAAACTTACCATGCAGTGCTCGTTCCACAGGAGCTGCTGGAGGCGCACACACAGGCCATGGCGTTGCGAGCGGTGACGCGGCTACTGCGATCAAGGAACCCAACGCTCATTCCCCGCGAGGCACTGACGCCTGCGACAAGTCTGGGTCTACTACAAGACGTCCAAACGGAATGAGCCGGTAAGGTGGGTTGCGGCAACCGTGGTGAAGGCACTGGAACACGTGGTCAAATGTAAGCGTTGAAGAATCGGGCCGCCCATGTCAGACATGACTCTGTTGCCTACGAGGATAGCACCAACAGGCAAGCTCGCCCAACAGCTAATGCGACCTTCCTTGGAAGATGCAATAGAGTTAGGCCCGATCGTCGGACAACAGACAACACAAACGGACCAGCCCAGGCGAGACTCCATAGAAGAAGTCATGAGAGACATCTTCGGATCTGACTCTGACACGTCGGAAGACGAAGAGATCAGCATGTCGTCTGAAGCCAGAAAACCACAGCCGAAGAGCAAGGTGTCTTTTCTATCGAGCGAAGTGACGGGCACACCGGAGCTGGATGTGGGACAGACAACAACGCAGGATGGAATCAGGGACGAAGAACTGCGAAGCACCGAGCAGGTTAACCTAGACATCATCTTCGAAAAGGTCGGCGGCGCACACCTAACAAGAAAGAAGATGGACTTCGCACCAGCCTGGCTGTTGGATAAGGCAACACGAGAAGAAGTGGAGGTGAATTGGAAAGAAGAATACAGAGTCGTCCGCGAGGATACTGTACCCAAGAACGCCAATGTAATTGGAGCACATCTCATGTACAAGGTGAAGGTGGAAGAGAAGGGACGAAAGCGAATGAAGGCGAGGCTGTGCCCGCACGGCAACCGGGACCGAATGAAGAAATCTGTCCGCAAGGACTCAGCTACTGCGCAGTTTGACATCGTACGCCTCATGCTGAGCATTGCCACAATCCTCAACCTGCGCCTAGGTTGCATCGCCATCAAAGGCGCCTACCTGCAGAGCGGCCCGATCCAACGGGAAATCTACGTACGCCCACCCCGCGAAGTCGACATCCCGCGCGGCTGCCTCTGGCTGTTGACAAAAATGCACTACGGTATTACCGAGGCGGGGCGGCAATGGTCGAAGACTATAGATGGATGGCTCACATGCGACGCCGGCCTAAGCAGGATACACGGCGTGAGTCAGTTGTTCGTCAGAAGAGACGGGCACGGGAAGATTGTCCTTCTAGTTGCCAAGGTTACTAAGGATCTACTCATGGCTGGCTCTATAGATGAGATGGAAAGATTCGCAACGGAGATCAAGGCGCGGTTCGAAGTCAGGAAGGCGCTGATTGACGATGAAATTTCATTCAACGGCACCACGATCCGTCAGCGGTCAGATGGTGACGTCCTGATGTCCATGGAGACGTATCTAAGCAACCTGAAGCCGCTGAAGATCACGTCAGCCAGGAGAAAGTCATCTATGGACGCAGCGATCGCGAGCGAGATATCCGCGTTCAGGGGTTCAGCCGGCGAGATGATCTGGATTGGGTGCGCAGTGATGCCTCAGGCTGCGTACATCGCATCGAGGATGCAACAGAAGGTGCCAACCCTCACTGTTCGAGACATGGTCGAGGCCAATCGCAAACTGAAGGAGCTGAAAGACCTCAGCGCCGTCATCCGCTATAATCGACCCGAGAATGACGCAAAAGTGGCCACTGTGCTGACGTTCTCTGACGAAGCGTTCAACATCTCCAAGAACACCAGCTACGGCCAGACAGGACTTATCACCGGGCTGACATTCTCTCCAGGGAGCGAGGGGTTCCACATGCTGGACTGGGCCAGTGTGAAACAGACGCGGGTAAGCCACTCGTCCTATGGCGCCGAGATACTCGCGTACACAGAAGCGGACGATCGCGGATACAGCATCAAACAGGCGATCAAGTCGATGGCCCCGTCTACCGCGGTGCAGCATGCCGTGTCAGTCGACTCAAAGGGTTTGTATCACACCCTGACGACTCTCCACGAAGGCAAGGACTACCGCCTAAGACAGACCGTCCAGCGCATACACGACTCCTTTGAGTCGGGAGATTTGGACACCCTAAGATGGCTTCAGGGTAAGGTTAAAATACCCGACGCACTCACGAAGTGCAACCCGGTCTCGCACCGATTCCTCAACCGCGTAGCAAGAGAGGGCGTCCTGTGTCTGCCGGCGCATCGGTCATGCCAGTTGGACAGTGCCACATGGAAGTAATAGACACTACAGCTTAGTGTCTACAAGGTGTGTGAAAGATTGCTTGGGGCATTGCGAGGCGCCACTACTGCATTGGGGACACGCGCATTCGAGCCTCGAATCTACGGCGGTAGACATCGCTTCTGCATACGCCCCGTATAGCGCAGGGGGAAGCAGGACTCGACAACGGCATGCGCGAGTGCAATCCGACGACAGCGGCGGCAGAGCAACACGCGACAGCGAAGCGTGTGAGGAACACAACACAGCGAACGGACACTCGGCAGCGCACGAAAACGGACACAGGACGCAAGGTGAGTACGCGGTCCATGGAATGCAGCACGGAGCGCGAGCCGCGACACAGCCACGAACGATTGCGGGTTGATTGCAATCAAGACCGCAGACGGATTGCAGCCATGACAAATGAGAGGCCGCATGGCATAGCAATGAGCGGTCGCGAATGGCGAAGCGATCCATATAAAGTGACGGCGCTACGCGCCTCCAGTTGTGTCGCGGCCACTGCGGACACCAGCTTGTGCCGAACACCTTGCTCTCGCCGCGCGCCTGCTATCCGTGCTCCAGCCCGAAAGATCCCAACAACCAACGCACGAGACCCATACTGCTGCCTCTCACAACAGTACTGTTTCAATTAAATTTACATACATAAGATACACCAAGTAGAAGTACTACTGTTCAAGTGTTCTATGATGTTCCAGTACCGTAGTGCTGTATTTGAGAAAATTGCATGTTTCAGTGATTTTTGCAACGAACCAAATGGTTCATGACAAACTGTTCTAGAGGTCTCTATTCAGATGGTGCCCTAAAAGTTGATCATGCAAAAAAGGTTGATCAGATTTCTGGATAAAGTTTGCAATGATGCACCCAATTTTGGTGCACGAAAAACTATATTCTAGCCGTACCGCAAAACCCACTCGTACTAGCGGAAATCTAAGACCGCCAATCGCTTTCTACGGTTCATTTACATTCAGATTTGTCCTGCGCCACCTCCACTCTATAATTTGTCAATCCTGGTATCCATCACAACCACGTGCACCCACGCACTGTTTGCATGGAGAACCCCCAGTAACGACGGCTACATCGCGAGCGCGACGCCCGACAACTCGAACATTTCCCCGACTCCTTCACCTCTGAAGGCCTCTCCATACATACCGTCACTCGGCGCTCTGTCAGAAACTATACCACACCGCGCTCTAGAGTTCAATGAAGCCATATCCTTCTACCCGACCCGAAACAAAAGGAAGAAAGCACTACGACAAGTAACTCGGAGGAGAAACGGCCTCCGGTGGAGTAGAGAGTGGGTTGACGGAAGGCAGGGTGGAGTGTCTAGCTCGTTGAGCCAGTTGAGGGGGAAGAACGGGAAGGGATATTGAAACTATGCACAGCAGCTACGCAGCGGCAAGCGGTTACGAGCAGCGAACTCAGTTCGGGATATTGGGGAGGGCGGTGTCGGAAATAATTAAATTGTAGGTTTTTTGACAGTGCGTTGATCAACTTTTAGAGCAATATGTGTACCCTAATCGTGCTTATTCCTTAATTCATTCCTGTTCGGTTATTCTTTTGAATATTCGTTATTTGCCAAGTTCCTGGGCATTACGGAAAGCAGGCTACTAGCCGGTTCTCGAGAACCTAATATGGTTGGTCAGAGCCAACGGGAAGTACTTTTTATTTAAAATACATCTCGCTTTGATCAACTTTTCGGACACCCCTGATAGTAGTGTAGCGTACAGTGCGTGTCAAATATATAGCCCCACCCCTTCTTTTAAAACTCTGCCACATATATGACCACTTCGTTCACCTTCAAGTACCTCTTTGAGGCCGTTGCCACTGTAATAAAGTGACTTTTAAACAAAAATGCTCAAAACCCATACAGTTCCAGTGTTTATACAATTTAAATATATAGCCCCATGCCAAAATTATAGCCCCGTTTCGGTTTGGACTGTTCCCGCCAACATAGAGCAACCCATAAAGGTTTCTTGTTGCCAAAATTATTGTGGGGCACAGCCCAGGCCTCGAGCAGCACGCACAACCTCTCAACATGCCCCGAGGAACCGAACTGACGCACGATGAGCGCCGTCAGATCAAAGCGTACCATGACTCGGGTCTCTCCATGCGCGCCATCGCCCGAAAGCTGGAACGAAGTCCGCGCGTCGTCTGCAACTACCTCAAGTCACCGGATACCTACTGCCAGCTACCGCGTACCGGTCGGAAGAGGAAACTTTCCGAGAGAGACACACGCTTGGTGGTTCGTGAGGCATGCGAAGGGGACAAGTCGCTCAATGATCTCCGCAAAACTGTGGACAATCAGGTCAGCCGCTCCACAATCCGCCGCGGCGGACAAGCACATTGCTATCTGTCAGAACACGCGTGTTCTGACAGATAGAAATGTGCTTTTCTTCCGCAAGATGCTCAAGGCCCCGTACATGACCGAGAAGAGCAAGTCCGACAGGCTCGAGTGGGCAATGGAACAGGTGGGCCATGACGACGTGGCCTGGCGCAGCGTTATCTTCAGCGATGAGAAGAAATTTAACTTGGACGGACCGGATGGCTTTGCGAGCTACTTGTGGTGCAACGCGGATCCGCGTATGCGGTCGAAATTTGCTGTTTCTGGCGCCAGGGCCGGATTCCGGAGTTTCGGCTCAAACCGCAGCGCGGGCTCTCTGCACTCGACGTGTATGACCGTTTGGCCCGACGCGCGAGGCACGATGCAAGATCCACCGTCAGACGGGCCTGGTTGGTCGCGTGGGCGT
>JAULBV010192602.1:0-20246 GCA_032358295.1 Pterothamnion heteromorphum | reverse complement strand
CGAGCAAATGCGGTATTTTGATTATTTTTTTGTTTTTGAATTTGTACACACAAGATAATCAACTTGTTGGTACAATACCATCTTTTGATTCTGGGGACGGTGTAGGCTCAGGATTTACATCTTTGCGTCTATGCATACGTAGTATATGTACCAACTCATCTACATTATCACGAGGGGGCTGAGGATTGACGCTTGCTTCTGATTGAGGTTGCAACTTCGGAGACTCAGTAGCTTGTTTAATAGGCTCTTTTTTTTGAGCACTAGGTTCAGCCGCCTTGTAATATGGCGCTGAATACCTCGAATCTGACGATCGATATTTCAAAACAGCACATACCAACACAATAGCAGCTATTCCGATGATCGATAAAATCAACCAACCGTAAGTGTTTTGAGCACCACTTTTGGAATAACCTTCCATATCATAAAGACGAGCGCTCTCACGCCGACTAAATATGCCGTCAGGCAATGTTTTGACACTTTCGACCCCTGAAATAGGTACAGGTGTCGTCTCCAACTGATCCGCACCAGGATAAGAACCCTGTTTCAGACCGATTGAAGATTGGGTTTTAACGGACTCAATCTTTGGCGTGGTTGCCAATTTTGGATTTGTCACACTTGGCATTGGTATAGCTGGTTCAGGTGCTGTTTTTGGCAAAACAACAGACTTAACTTCAGTAATTGCCGGAGCGACGTCAAACGGGACCGGGGCAATAACCGGCGGAAGAGACTTCAAAGACTCTTCATCCAAAACACTTTTTGCTTTTGGTGTCACAATTTCCACTGGAGGAGGCTGGGTAAGCCCCATTTCCCCAAGAGAACCTGGCCTTGTTACGGCTTTGGTGTCAGCATCAGCCGAAGTAGCTTCGCTATCACCTTCACCGAAACCTGATTCTTCGTCAATCGTATCGCCTGGGTAAGGGATCCCTTCAATCAAACTACTATCGATACTTGAGGGTATCGACTCATTTGGCCTCGACTCAAGCTCAGAAAGGGCATTCTCTGCCCTTTCAAAGTCTGAAGGGTCTGTTTTCCCGTACTTGTACCCAACTACTTTCGGACCACCAGTTGCCACCTGTGGTACGATATATGTTTTTTGAGGGTCATCGACCTCCTGCCATCCTTTGACAGCAGCGACTGAATCAACTGAAGGAGCAGGTTTCTTGAGATCTTTGTCACCGGTGTTGCCTTCCTTACCCCAATTTCTCGGGTTAAGTTTGGCGAACAGCTTGTGCAAAGGTTTCTCCTTCTTGGCAACGGAGAGGGCTTTACGAGTCTCTGTCGCCTTGGCGACAGAGATGACTTTTCCATTTTTTTGGCCATGACCACGATTTTCGTTCCGCACGCTATTGCATGCGGAAAGTGTGGCCATAAAAAAGGCCAGCAGCGCAAGCACTGCAAACCTTAACAGGTTGTTTGTTTTCATTTTGGCGGTTCGGTTTTCAAAGACCGATGGTTTATTTGGATTACAGATGCAAAGTAGAGCTATGAGCTAAAACGGCACATAGATACTAAGCAAGATAGGCGACACAGATGTTTGTCTATATATATTAAGCATTATTATGTCAAATAAGTCAAGCGTTCATGGTAATGCGCTCGAATATATAACCTCCCCAAAACATACCGAACATCAAGCCTTAATATATGCACATATATTCCCTTTTCCACCTAAATCTCTAGCTTTTTAGGGTATTATTAACATATGACTGAACCAAAACATGATAATGAGAATAATAAGACTGAAATATCTCAAAATATAACTCTTGCAGCATTTAAGGAAAATATTGCTGGTATCCATTCTCTAAAAGAACTTCGAGATTACAGGAGAGAGTTTTATGAGAGAGGAACAAAAATAATTGAGAGTACAGAACCAATATTTACTGAAGGTAATAAAGGTTCACCTTCTGTAGCGATTGATCCAAATTTTTCAGGTATAAATACTGAAGATCTATTTGTCGACTCGGACGGTTCAATTGTCGAAAAGGTTTTTGATAAACTTGAAAATGATTTAATGACACTTGAAGATTTGGAAAATGAAAAAAAGTTGAATGAACAGAAACAAATCGATTCAACAAAAGTTGAAGAAGAAATTAATGAAGATAATGTTGCTCTAGAAAAAATTATAGATGAAACTATTTATCCAAGTGTAGAAGATCTTGCACAAGATTCAATTGCTAAACAACAAGCTCAAAAAGTTGAAAGTACAGTTTCAACAGAAAGCATGAGCGGGCCAGTTATAAATCTTGAATCTACTACGGATGAACCAGAGAAACCCATTATCAAAGAACTTGCTGAAAAAAATATCCGCAACGCAAAAACAATTAAAGAACTTTCTCTAATTCTCGTAAACTCAGATGGTATTGATAGTAATTCTCAAGGACACTTTAGTGGCGCAGATCTTGCTTTCTTGATTGAGAGAGTATCTAAAGGTGAAGCGTATATTGAGGAAATAACTAGAGAAAATGGCCTTCGCGAAACTGTATGGAATTTAATTAAAAATGAAAATGGTACAGAACCAAAATCACTTGAACATGAAGAAACGCAAGCCGTTAGAGAAAAGTTAAATGACGCCATTTCAGAACACCAAGATACATCTGAGAAAAATATTCCACCGACAGAACTTCCCTCTCACCCACCAGCACCAAAAGATACTCAAAGACATGTTATTCCACTTACACCAGTACCTGAGAAAAAAGCTGCATGGACAGGAATTAAAAAATTCTTTGGATTTGGAATGAAGTAGAGAGAGCAAAAAATTTCAAGCAAACAAAAGAAAAAACCCAAACTTTCGTTCGGGTTTTTTCTTTTAAGGTTTAACTTAATTCGATAGATCGTGCCAAATAAATTATCGCTTCTTTCCAACCTTACGTCGAGAAACAATGAATTTATTTGAGTACTTCTTAGCTCGGCGAGACTTCTGGCCTTTACCAGTTGGCTTACCATAGATAGAGATAGCTCGTCTTCGTCCTCGTCCTTGTACACCTTCACCTCCTCCATGTGGATGATCCACTGGATTCATGGCTGTACCTCGAACAGTTGGTCTAATACCTTTCCATCGACTTCTTCCGGCT
Organism: Pterothamnion heteromorphum; assembly: GCA_032358295.1. NCBI lineage: Eukaryota > Rhodophyta > Florideophyceae > Ceramiales > Ceramiaceae > Pterothamnion > Pterothamnion heteromorphum. The sequence goes on along the minus strand of JAULBV010192602.1, from coordinate 17,178 downwards.
TTACCGAAGTTCTGAAGACGATTTTCTTCATTTGATACTTCACCGACTGAAGCCCATGCAGTATCAATGATCTTTCGTACTTCAGTTGAAGGCATCTTAATTTGAGTGTAACCCAAATCTTGAGCAACAACTTCAGCATATGCACCAGCAGCTCGTACAAGCTTCGCTCCGGCCATAGGTTTTGTTTCAATATTGTAAATGAAAGTACCTACTGGCATATTTCGAAGCGGAAGTCTGTTACCTGCTTTGATTTCAGCTTTTTCAGCAGTGATAATCTTTTCGCCGACTTTAACAGTCTTTGGAAGAAGAATATATCTCTTTTCTCCATCTGCAAAACAGATAAGAGCAATAAAACCAGTTCGGTATGGATCATATTCAACAGTCAAAACCTTTGCAGGAATTTCCTTTTTGTCGAATTTGAAGTCAACCATTCGGTGACTTTTCTTATGACCTCCACCTTGGTGACGAGTTGTGATGCGACCTGTGTTATTTCGTCCAGCTTTACGCTTTCCACCTTTTGTAAGAGGTTTAAAAGGAGTATCGGTAGTCAAAACACCACGAAGAGTTACATGAGTCATCTGTCGTCTAGACGGAGTAATTGGTTTATATCTTTTCATATTATTTCTTTAGTTTGGCATTAAGCCTAACTTGAATTTATACAAGATCGATCTTGTCTCCCTTTTTAAGGAAAACAATAGCTTTCTTGATTGCTTGTTTTGAACCGACCTTTCCTCTTACAAAGACACGCTTTGCTGGAGTTCGTACAATGTTAACCTTTGCAGGTACAACTTTGTACAATTGCTCAATTGCTTTCGCAACTGAGGCTTTATTTGCATCCTGAACAATTTCAAAAATATATGCACCCTTTTCAGCAGAGAAAGTTGCCTTTTCTGTGACTCGAGGCTTTTTGATAGTGCCAGTTGCATGTTTTTTGATTGATACAGTTTTCATATATTTTCAATTAACAATTAACGTGCACTTCTTGACTCAAGAGTGACTAGTGATGCTTCCGGAGAAACAATCACGATATATTTGTGATTAATAAGAGTCAATGGATTCAAGTTTCGTGTTTCCACTACTTCTATATTTCCAAAGTTCTGGAAACCAAGCTTTGTATTAGTTGAAATTTCAGGCAATGAAATAATTGCTGCATTTCTAACTTTCTTCAAAAGCATAGTTCCTGTTCCTTCTGCTACGCGACTTAGTACCGATCGAGCATTGTTTGCCTTAGGTTCTGCAAGATCAAGAGATTTCATGAATACAACTTCTCCATCACGCAACTTCTTTGAAAGAAGTGTGTAAAGAGCCTTTGTCTTCATTTTCTTATTAATCTTTCGTGCGTAATTTTTGTCGTTTCGAGGACCATGAGTCGTACCTCCACCAACCCAAATCGGAGACCGTCTTGAGCCGTGTCGAGCACGTCCTGTTCCCTTTTGTTGCCAAGGCTTCTTGCCAGTTCCGGCAACTTCACCTCGCATCTTAGCGTGAGCAATAGGTTCTCGTGCGTCTGTCATCATAGATGTTACCACCTGATGAACAAGATCTGCATTCCAAGAAAGACCGAAAATAGACTCAGGTAGAGTTATTTTTCCAGCCCCTTTACCTTCCATGTCAAAGACATTTGCTTCAAGGTTTACTTCAGCTTTTGCCTTAGTAACCTTTGGAGCTTTTTCAGCTTTTGTAGCTGTTGTTTTTTTAGTAGTTGCCATGTTATTGGTTAACCTCTTACTTCCACTAATGTGCCCCTTCGACCAGGAATAGCACCTCGGATATATATTTCATTTGCCTCATTGTCTACCGAGACAACAATAAGGTTTTTAACTGTGACACGATCACCTCCCATTCGGCCGGCCATTCTTCGGCCTTTGAATACACGCTGATATCCACCAGCACCGATAGACCCTGGTTCTCGTTCAGAATGTTTCTGACCGTGAGACCGTGGACCACCATGGAATCCATGACGTTTTACAACACCTTGGAAACCTTTTGCTTTAGAGATTGCAGACACTACGACAGTGTCACCAGCCTCAAATTGAGAACTGATATTCTGTCCTACTGCCAAATCACCTTCAGCATCTTTGACTTCAAGTAGATGTGAGAAATTTCCCATATCTTTCATGACGCCTTTCTGTGCTTTGTTAATATTCTTTGCGCTTTTCTTTCCGAAACCTACCTGAACAGCATTGTATCCATCTTTTTCAACTGTCTTTACTTGCGTAACTACCGCTGGAGAAGTCTTTACAACTGTAACAGGATGCACTCGGCCATCTTCGTCGAAGAGCTGAGTCATGTTGAGTTTTGTTCCTAGAATAAATTTCATAGCAGCAATGTTAATTGGGGAATGGAAATCCTTAAATACCCTTATCTACTTCGTTGCAAAACATATTTCCGCCCTCAATGTACGTTTAGTACATCTCGGTTGAAATATATTTTGCGCCTCGTATCTAAGGCTATTTAAAGAATTTTCGAAACGAAATAGATTGAATTATCTACCTGTTTTGACTACATCATTTTCACGTCGATGTTTACTCCAGAAGGAAGTGAGAGGTTCGTAAGAGCCTCAACCAACTTCGCATTTGGGTTAATGATATCGATCAATCGCTTGTGCACTCGCATTTCAAACTGCTCTCGAGCATTTTTATATACGAATGAAGAACGATTAACTGTGTACTTTCGAATTTCCGTTGGAAGTGGAATTGGACCCACTACAGTCGCATCATAACGAAGCGCAGTATCCATGATCTGTTTTATAGATGCATCGATAATTTTTGATTCGTATGCACGAACTCGGATTCGAAGCTTTGATGCAGCTTCTTCTTTTCCTGTTGTTTTCTTTTTTGTCGCTTCTTTAATAGCCATTTTGGCGAAGTTTAATGAGCAATATAGCTCTAAATAATAAACCTAGATAAAGTTCGTTTACGCAACGATCTTTGTAACGACACCGGCACCTACAGTTTTTCCACCTTCTCGGATCGCAAGTCTCTGCATGTCCTCAAGGGCAATTGGAGCTACTAGCTTCACTTTGAAAGTTACTGTATCACCTGGCATAACCATTTCTACTCCTTCCTTAAGAGTTACTTCACCTGTTACGTCCGTTGTTCGAACGTAGAACTGTGGCTTGTAACCATTGAAAAATGGAGTGTGTCGACCACCTTCTTCCTTCTTCAAGATATATACTTCAGCTTCGAATTCAGTATGAGGCTTAACTGATGCGGGCTTACAAAGTACTTGACCTCGTGTAAGGTCTTCTTTTTTCACACCTCTCAAAAGGATACCAGCGTTGTCACCGGCCATACCTTCATTAAGCTGCTTATTGAACATTTCGATTCCAGTTACAGTTGTCTTCTGTGTATCTTTAAGACCAACGATTTCAATTTCTTCACCAACCTTAACGATACCCTTTTCGATTTTACCTGTTACTACAGTTCCTCGTCCTTCGATAGAGAAGATGTCTTCAATAGGCATAAGGAATGGCTTGTCAGTTTCTCGAACTGGAAGTGGGATATATGTATCCAAAGCTTCAGCAAGTTCTAGAACTTTCTTAGACCATTCATCATCTACACCAGATGCTTCAAGAGCCTTTAGGGCTGAACCTCGAATAACTGGAGCATTGTTACCATCGAAACCATTCTTTTCTAGAAGTTCTCGGATTTCTGCTTCTACTAGATCAAGCATGTCAGCATCATCTACCATGTCACATTTGTTCATGAATACGATGATCTTTGGCACACCTACCTGCTTAGCCAAAAGAACGTGTTCTCTTGTCTGTGGCATAGGTCCGTCAGTTGCTGCTACTACAAGAATAGCACCATCCATCTGAGCCGCACCTGTAATCATGTTCTTGATGTAGTCGGCGTGACCTGGGGCGTCGATATGAGCGTAGTGTCTGTTCGCTGTAGCGTACTCTGAGTGAGAAAGTGAAATTGTAATTCCACGAGCCTTTTCTTCAGGTGCCTTATCGATTTCACTTACGTCCTTAATAGTCGCCTGCATTCCTGCTCGACTAAGAACATTTAGAATAGCCGCAGTAAGAGTTGTCTTACCATGGTCTACGTGTCCAATTGTACCTACGTTTACGTGAGGTTTTGAACGATCAAAAGCTTCTGCTGCCATATGATTTGTACTTTAATTAATTATGTTAATGGGCAAATCCACGAATTACGTATATGCGGAATTTGCTGAAATTAAACTTTGTCTCCATTGCTTCTCAATGCTTAAAATCAAGAAACGAATGCAATAATAAAAAATTTGGATGAATGGACGGGACGGGTATCCCAAACAGGTATCGCAAAATATCCTATAAAAGCAATTAAAGTATGAAGTTTTGAGACAATAGGGTCAGAGGTCTATGTAGTGCTTTGATTGAATGGATTTGTCAATAACCGGTTTGATCTAGGACAAATGGGCTCAATCTCGTTTTATGGCTAACTAGAGCCATAATTCGGCAATACACATACGTTCACGAGCTATTGAAAGTAACTTAACTTGTCGTTCATTCTCTACCTAAAGGCAATGAGAAGATTCGAGACAAAAACGCCACGAAGGCGTCGGAAGAATAGTATCATCTACTTGCGGTTATCGTCAAATTTGTTAGGCTTTTAGCGGATGTTTTAACCCGTAGTTAAATCAAGTCATACCGTCAAACAACCTGTACTTATACCCTACTACCCATATACTCAAATGAGCACAACAGACACACCTGCCAATCCATCGGTCCCGGATCGACTTTCAACCGGTGACACGGCTCTTGATCAGGCTAAAGCTAGACAGATCAACAGGTTTGGTGAATTTGAAAACAATCCAGCAGTATTCAATGTGGTTGATGGATGGCTCCCAGCCAATCAATACCCTGTTTGGAAAGCTTTTACGTTCATCGACGAAAAAGATCGAGCTAAAGCAGAAGAGCTCATAAGATCAATTGGCCGTGTACGAAATGCACCAAGAGAAGCACTTATGAGCACTCTCTTTCTGCCAAGCCGCGCTGCCGATACTTTTTACTACACTATCGGAGAAAACAGCAGCACTATGCGCATACGCGAAAATGTTATGACACTTCGAGAAAAACCAGAAGTAACTGAGGTATATCATATCGAAGGACTGATGCCTTTACTGCAAGTTCGGTTGGCAAGAAAAGAATCGAGGGATCTATGGTTCCGCGCAGTAAGACCACGTCCAACCAAAACAAAATCTTATTCCACTATCTTTCTGCCTAAAGATTATGTGGATGATTTGGTTTCAGAATTGCTCCGCACAGATCCAGTTTTCAGGGATTGGTGTAGGGTAACGGATATTTAATTTATTACATCAATCAAAAAAGCCAACCCTTCACGGGCTGGCTTTTTCTTTTTTTTCAATAATTATTTACCTACGGTAGATTAAGCAGTCACTTTTCTCGCCTCAACAATAGTCTTCTCAACGTTTGGCGGAACTATATCATAGTGATCGAATTCCATAGTCATAGATCCTCGGCCTTGAGTCATAGATCGGATATCAGTTGTATAACCGAACATTTCTGAAAGAGGAACCATGGCTCGAATAACTCGAAGACCTTGGCCTCGTTCTTCCATTCCTTCAATTTGACCTCGCTTTCCTGAAAGTGAACCTGTTACGTCTCCCATAAACTGTTCTGGCATAACACACTCTACTTTCATGATTGGTTCTAGGATAACAGGACGAGCTCGCTTAGCTGCATCTTGGAAAGCTTGTGATCCTGCGATCTTGTAAGCGATTTCAGATGAGTCTACATCGTGATATGAACCGAAAGTAAGTTCACAAGATACGTTTGTAAGTGTGAATCCTGCTACGATACCTCTGTCCATTGCCTCCTTAACACCCTTCTCTACTGCTGGAATAAATTCCTGAGGAATAACACCTCCCTTAATAGAGTCGATAAATTCGAATCCTTCTTCTCGGTGAACGTTCTTAGGAATTTTCGCTCCCTCTTCAAGTTTTTCAAGTGGCTTGATCGTGATCTTTACGTGACCGTATTGACCCTTACCTCCTGACTGCTTGATATACTTATGTTCAGCTTCTGCGGCACCTGTAATAGTTTCTCGGTATGCTACCTGAGGCTTACCTACATTTGCTTCTACACTGAACTCTCGCTTCATACGGTCAACCATAATTTCAAGATGTAGTTCTCCCATACCTGAGATAATAGTCTCGCCTGTCTCTGTATTTGTAGATACTCGGAAAGTTGGATCTTCATCCATAAGTTTCTTAAGCGCCATACCCATCTTTTCCTGATCAGCTTTAGTTTTTGGTTCAATTTTCAAAGACACTACTGGATCAGCAAATTTAATAGGATCTAGGATAATGGGATTAGCTTCGTCACAGAAAGTATGTGAAGTTTTTGCATCTTTCAAACCTACAGCAGCTGCAATTTCTCCAGCATAAACTTTTTTCACTTCTTCTCGCTTATTAGCCTGAAGTCGTACGATTCGTCCTAATCGCTCTTTTGTTCCTGTTGTTGCGTTATATAAATATGAACCTGCTTCAACTGTTCCTGAATACACTCGGAAGAATGTTAATTGCCCTACGAATGGATCGTTTTGCAATTTAAATGCAAGAGCAGCAAATGGTTCAGTATCAGATGCACTTCTTGTGATTTCTTCGTTTGTATCTGGGTTAATTCCCTTTACTGGTGGAACATCTAGTGGCGATGGAAGATAATCTACAACGGCATCTAGTACTAGCTGTACACCTTTGTTTTTAAGTGCAGTACCAGTGAATACTGGGAATACTTTGTTTGCAATTACACCAGCTCGCATAGCAGCCTTAATTTCATCTTGAGTGAAATCTGTTTTGCCGCCTAAGTATGCGTTCATCATGTCTTCGTTGAACTCACAAGCTTTTTCTACCAATTCAGCTCGATACTTTTCTGCATCTGCTTGCATGTTTGCAGGAATTTCACCTTCTATTACATTTGAACCCATCTCCCCTTCAAAACGATATGATTTCATTCGAACAAGATCTACAACACCTTCGAAATCACCTTCAGCTCCAATTGGAAGCTGCATACGGATGGCGTTTTTATTTAGTCGATCAAGAATAGAAGCATAAGAATTTTCAAATGAAGCACCAGTTCTATCAAGTTTGTTGATAAAACAAATTCGAGGAACACTATATTTGTCAGCTTGTCGCCATACAGTTTCAGACTGTGGCTCTACACCGGCTACACCGTCAAATACTACAACTCCACCGTCTAGTACTTTTAGAGATCGTTCTACTTCTACTGTGAAGTCTACGTGACCTGGTGTGTCGATAATATTGAATCGCTGCTTCTTAGACAAATCTAGTCCCATGTAAGTTGGGTTCCAGAAACAAGTAATAGCGGCCGCGGTAATTGTAATACCTCGCTCCTTTTCCTGTTCCATCCAGTCTGTTACTGCTTCACCTTCATGTACTTCACCAATCTTATGGCTCATACCTGTATAGTAAAGTACTCGTTCAGATGTTGTTGTTTTACCAGCATCGATGTGTGCGATGATACCGAAGTTACGTACTCGCTCTAATGGATAATCTCTGTTCATTTGAAATATAATTTATTAATTCTTGATCTTTTCGGGGCGGATTCTGCGAAAATACAAATAATATGTGTCGCGCAGGCCGTTTTGAAAAAACGCCGACTCACTAATAATGAGAAAAAGTCGTGTGATTAAATTATCACGATTTAGGCTGTTTTGCAATGAGATACCCATGATTTATATTATGAAAACGGACTCAGTCGTCCTCTAGCCTTGCCTAGTCCAAAGCCAATATCGCACCGAAAACTAAAAGTATAAAAATGATGAAGCTCCAGGGTTTTACCCCTAGAGCTTTTATTTAAAGAAACGCATATCGATAGTACCTCCTATGGTTGGATTATCTGGTTGACGCGTAAGCGCCGCGATGACTTCTTGCAAGGACTATGCCTGGCAGTTAAGTCGTTTTTTAACTATTGTGGCACCCAGAACTGTGGTTCTGGAGTCCACTCGAGAACATAATAACGTGCCGGCAATACCGGCATGTCTGGCAGAATCCACTCCGCCAATTGGCCGTCAAGGATCTGAACTGTCGGCGGAGGCAGTATCAACTGCCATTCCGACAAAGGACCCAGATTACCCGACCATTTCATACGAAATTGTCGGACAAATTCACCTTTGGTGGTAATCACTTCGGGCGAAGATGCTGTGGCTGGACGGATACCGACAATCTCAGGTGTCCGGTTGGATACCAGGTATTGCGCAGAGAGTCCGTTACGGCTATCAAGCACAACACTCTTTGTTACCCCGCCATACCTGACCTCCAGATCAAACTTGAAGTCCATCTGGTAGCCTTCGTCGAGGTTTGGCACTGACCACCTTGGGAACTCCCCAAAGTTCATTGCCATCCGCGACAGATATATCGCGCCGACATTTTGAACGGTGGCATTTTTGAATCCTCCACCTGAAGGTGAATTTGGCTCAATACTCGACGCGGATGACGTTGTGAATATGAACCCTGAAGTGCCGCCACTCTCGTGGGCAAATGCTGCCAAGCCACTGTCCTTAAAAGACGTATAGCCAAGCGTACCATCTTTGGACACGGTCCAAATCGTGAAGCTGACTCGGTTGAATTTAACCGATTCAGCCACAATTGGAACGCCGTCGAACTCTGGGTAGAGCCCGATGCCGAATGAAATGTACTGAGCAGTGGAGGCCTGTACACTCGGGGCAACAAGTTTCCTTGTTACCAACGCTTTCTCAGGCACCAACTGAGCAGACTCGCTCTTTTGGTCAAACCGGATATTGACTACAGGACGCAGTTCGAGGCCATGCGCATTTGCCTTAGGCACCAGGTATACACCAGATGCAAACAAAAAGAGGGTCATCACAACCCTCTGGATTATATTGTTCATATGAACGGTTTTGGTACGGGGTTGAGAATAGCTCTTTTGTCGTTTTCGCAAAAGACTTACCAACAAGGGACGTGTCCCTCTTTGGAAAAGAGCTTACGTCTATATTGTACAACTCATACATTCTTTGTCAACCCTTTCCACTTATTGACATCCAAACTGTGGATAACCCTCAATTTTACAGAATTGCCATTTTTTATGCGCTAGCCCTCTTCTTTTCATACCCTACCTCTCAAGTAATACAGGTGTTGCTCTACACATAGCATCCAAAGTTTCATTTTGAAAATCTTTCCATACGCCAGGGTCTGTAGATACTTGATATTGTTGAGTACAAGTTAGTGAATATGAAGATATGCTAAGAGGCAATGCACTTCCTGTTGTAGGCATATTTGAGAGTACTGAATACGAAGTTGTAGCAGACTTCATATTACAAACTACTTGAGTGGCAGTTGTACTGGCAGGCCTTTTTGCTGGAGCAATATCGTTTGTACTCCAATATCCTCCACACAACCTAGTTGATTGAGTTTTATCCATTTCATCTGGAATCATCTTGAAATAATTAATTACTTTATCACATGCGTAACAAGTACCATCATCATTTACACAGTGTTCAGATTGTTCAACGTAGGTCCAAGCTGGCCCTGTACCAGCTAGAGGACACAAACATGCTGAACCATCAGTTGCACATGAGTCTGTTTGCATGCAATAAAACTTTCCTGTTGCACATCTTGCTTTGCAGCTTGCTGATGATACAGCAGAAGGGTGTGCACATTCCCAGCGCCAAGTACTATAACTAGGGCTAAAATTCCAAGTTGAATTTAAACCATTGAATTTTAATACATTGTCAGACTTACATAATAAGTTTGAAGATATATAACCAGCTGAAGGAGAAGTCGTAGATAAAATACCACCCGTTGGCAAAACATAATCTTTTGAAATATCCAACTCTTTCAATGTAGTTGTTCCACAAGCAGAAGTAGGACAAGACGTTGTTGCTGCAGCACAAGCATAACTTTCAACCGGTGACACATCCATACAAGAAACTTGTCCAGCACTGCACTCTACTCTATTAAATGGACAGAAAGCTTTTTGATAGATAGCACCTCTTCTTGCTGTAACCTCAATTTGAATTGTTGTACTTGCTTGTGACCATCTATTACGGAAAGTTTGAACGGTTGCAGTTGTACTTGCGACACCATTTATACGCCAAGTATATGAAAATGAACTAGGTAGAGTTGTAGTTCCAGTGATATTTCCAGTAAATAATACATCTGTATTAATAACACCAGTAGCAGGAGCGGCAGTACAGTTTAATCCGAAAGTACTTGTTCTCGGAGCTGAACAAGCAGCATTTGTTCCGCCACCTATACCACTGCAAGTCCAATTATGACTAGTAGGACTTGTTGAAGTTCCTGTCACTGTTCCTGCATTGCATAAATTTCCTGACGGAAAGTTAGCAATAGGTGTCGATGTTGCACTACCACAAACGCCATTTACAGTTGCAAGAGTCGCTGTGTACCCGTGAGTGTTACCACAAGCCAAACCCCAAGTACCAGTCAAACTAGCAGGACCTAAACGATCTATAATTTCATTCTTAACAAAGTTACAACCCCAAGCAGGGAAAGTATTTTGACCACATCTTCTTGTATATGTCGCCCAGCCGTTCACATTGTAATTGACTCCATTTTTAGAAATAATCCCATAACTACAATAATGTGTATAACGACAATCTCTTGAAGTACCGCTACCTCGAACCGCCTCTGCCACGCCTATGTTTAGTCCACCTAATATTGTTACTATTGCAAAAAAATAAAGTAAGTATTTCATAGTTAGTTTGAATCAATATTTAAATTTTCTTCTGTTGGTGCAGTGCTTGAGTTTGTAATTTTAATTTCGCTTTCAAGATATTGCTTTAGGGATTCTTTCTCCATTTTTCCAAGAGTTATATCAAGGGGAATGGCCTCAATCGCAGTTTTCTTATATTGTAACTCTTTATCCTTGTCTCCAGTAATAATTTCAATGTCTGACAATACTAAGTACGCTTCAGCCTGATTAGGATTGATAGAAAGAGCTTTTTCTATATCTGACTTAACCTGAGCAATTAGAGTATTTAATTCTTCCTCTGTTCCCATATCAAGCGCAGTACCTAATTCAATTTTTGCTTTTGTAACCCATGCTGTAGAAAAATTCGGATCAAACTTTAGTGCATGGTCAATTGCTTCAAGTGCGCCATCGAAATCCTCTTGGTTATACTTTATATATGATAAGAGCTGATACCCTTCTGCCTTAAATCTGCTATTTGGACTAGATGAAAATAAACTATCTAGTGTAATCATGGCATCTTCAAACTTTTCTTGTCTTATGTAAAGGCGACCTAAATTAAGCAATGCATGGTCATTGCTAGGAAGGACTTCAATAGCTTTTACGTATAACTTTTCTGCTTCCACAATATTCCCTTCAAGATCATAAGCATGACCTTTATTGCTATAAGCTTGAGAGTTCTTTGGATCAAATTCAATAGCCTTATTATAGTTACTATGAGCATCGCTATACAGCTCCTGTATTTCAAATGAATAACCCTTAATTCTATAAGCTTCAGAATTTTTAGGGTCAATAACTAATACTCTATCCGCATATTCTATTGCCAACTTAGCATTTTCCTCTTCTTTGAATGACACACTTCCCTTTTGTGCATATGTTGCAGCGACTGCAAGTAAAGCTTGAATATCGTTAGGATTTTTTTCTAACAATGATTCAGCACTTTTTATAGCGTCATCTAAGTTGCCAGTATTGTAACTTACTCCAACTTGCTCAATAACTTTTTGAGACCTATACCCTATAAACCAATACGCTGCTACTAATATAATTAAGATGCAAATTATAACGACTGCAATATGTTTTTTAGAATTCATATGTAGATGTATTATACCTTGCATATCTTTTAGGGCAAAGAAAAAATCCTCACTCTAAATTGAAGTGAGGATTTTTTCTAATTTATTTTACTTATTGAGCAAAGCTTTGCTGATTTTATTTTTACTGCTCTCTAACTTCTCCAAGCTTATAACATCTTGCTGATGCTGATACTGTTTTTATCAATGTATTACTGTCCATATTTCTAACTTCACAAGTCAATGTATGGCGCTTTCCAGCTTCAATTAAGTGGCCCGTTGCACTTGCTTCATCTAATTTCTGTGAAGGTACGGCTACGCCATTTAATTTACAGTCCATTCGAGATCCTAAATCTGGCTCTGTCTTCCAAAATGCAGGACACTGCGAAACACTTGTGTCAGGTTTTGGTCTGAAATATACGATTCTTCCGTCAGCAAGACAATTTCCATCTTCATCGATAATATATTTATCTCTTGATGGCTGAAGACCTTCAATATTTTTACACCAATCTGGGCAAGTTTCATCTCCACAATACCCTTTCACTGGGTTATATTCACTTGGCGGCACACATGTTGTGTTACAAGATACGCCCCCTGTCGTCTGACCTATTTGTCTACAAACCCAGTTCCATTTACTAAGATTTACTGTTAATCCAAAACTTCCTGGAACAACTTCAGATCCTGCTCCACAAAGATTAGGGTCTGAGATACTAGCTACACCACCAACAGCAACACGTCCTCTAGTTCCACAACTTGCACCTCCAGGGCCACCGCCTCCTCCACAGTCAGTAGCTGTAGTACAGCTATTTGTTGCTTCACAGTACACAAGACCAGCGCTACAACCTCCAATAGTACAAGTTTTTGACTCTGTAGCACTCGTTGTTTTATTAGTTACAACAACCGTTGCTGTTCGAGTATCAATTCTTGGGTATGTTACACCTACGGTTTGATCACTACCTGTTACATCACCAGTCCAACTGAAATTAAAATCAGAAGGTGCACCAGTTATAAGATTAACTGACCAATTTACACGCTTCTGATTAGAACCGTCACGAGTTACGTTACAAGATAGATTTCCACCACATGTTCCACCAGTAGGGATACATGAACTTGTTATCGGGCACCATACAGTTCCTGTACCGCAAGGACCGATATTTATAGGACAAGATGCTGTGTAAGTAATTCCACCTCTCACCGCTGAGAGGTTTGCTGTCCTCATACCGAAATCACTAAATGCCTTAGTAACAGCTTTTGTATTCCCTGTCACATCACCTGTCCAAGCATAGGTTGTACCAGTTTCAGTAGAAGGATCAAATGCAGAACTCCACTTCGCAGTCCATGTTACAAGCTCATTCTTATCAGGCGCTGCAGGTGATATATCACAAGACAAAGGTGTAGCACAGCTAGCAGGTACCGCTATTGATACTCCTTCACTCTTATTTGATTCAGCTGCTACAGAATCATTGTAAGAGGCGACACTGTATACATAGGTTTTACCAGCAAGAATTGCAGTGTCAGAGTGATTTGTTGAAGATACAGTTGTTAAGAGATTTGAAGGTCCGCCATCTTCAGATTTATACACCTTATATGAAGTCGCCCCAGTTACTGCCGCCCAAGTTAACCCAACTGAAGAACATCCGTTTAGCACTGCTGTTGGTTTAGCAGGAACAGGAGGTGCCACTCGAATAGGTATTCTGTAGTCACTGAATCCATCTACAGCTGTACTAGATCTTACAGGTTTAACATCGTGATAAACATGGGCATAAATATTTGTCACACTTCTATCGATTGGACCAATATTTGCTCTTGCAAATGGACTAACTCTATTATAGAAAGTATGTCTACCTACCCTTACTGAGATAGAATCTTCTGTACCTAAAGTACTATTATTTGTACCATCATATTTATAGTGTACTGTTCTAGTAGCTTTTGCATCCTCTCTACTCACCTTAGAAAAACCAGTAAGGACATCATGCAACACATTGTTACATGTCTTTAGTGTTGTCTTGAACATGAATTCAAGATTTTCACCAGACTGATACACTTTAGTTGAAAGGTCTTCCCCAAATTGCATTGTCGGGACATATGTAATACCTTCTGCAACATATCTAGTTGCCAACGAATGAGTTACAAATGTAGCAGGTGGTGTCCAAACCGCAAACACTTGAGTGGCTCCGGCTGCAAACAATAGCAGAGCCATAGTTGCACCAACTGCTGTGGCTGTTGTATTTGTATTATTCTTATTTAATTTTCGGACGATAAACATGATAATGGCCAGAATCACTAATCCAATCAAAACCCAAATCAACATATTAGATTTATCTGCATTGTTTATATCCAAATCTTTACTACCCTCATAAACAATCTTTCCTTCAGCAGATTTTACCGTAATAGATACAGTGTCAATTTTATTCACATCCTTAGATACAAGTGACTCAAATGAATCTTTTCCGAAATCAACTGACTGTGTATTTGTAAATACAACCTTACTTCCCTTCATATAATCCAAAGTCACCTCATAAGTTTTGTTTCCAGCCGCAAGATCAAGGTTTTCCAAATCTACGGGAGTACCGAATATTTCGTATACAAATGAATGATTAGGCTCAGCATCCTTATATGTAACTTGTCCTACAGTTACATAGTCTCCGGCAATAATATACTGAAATTTAACACTATCCTTAATTAAAGAATTATTAAATTTTAAAGTACCTATATATACACCAGGTTCGAAATCGAAAGTAGGTAGACTAATTTTTGTAAACGTCTCACCATTTTTCAAAGTAATTGGATCTACCTTAACTTCATATGAGAACTTATCTGATCTCAATTTCGAAAATGATATTACAGGGTTTAATACTTCTGCTGTATTTGACTCTAAAGTTAATTCAAGTGAAGTACTAGTCGGCATAGATACACCTTTTGAGTCAGCAGGACTATATATAGATGGACCATAATTCAAATCATATCTATCACCATTGCTTTGTAGCAGATTTGAATACTTAACTAATATGAATTTAGCACTACTTGGTTTTATACTAAATGCCTTAGAAACGACAAAATACTCAGAGTCAGGATCATTTTCAATATAAGTCTTTATATATATAACATATGAAGCCTTAGCAGTTTCGCTTGTTATATTTGGAATCGAAATACTTAGAGAGTCACCTGCATCTTTAGCGGACTTAACTTCCGTAGATAGATTTTCAAAATATGTTATGTTTCCATTTTCAATTTCTCGCGCTACACCATATTCAATAAACAGCTTATCGTTATCTGGAAATGCTTTTGAATACTTAATCGACGCGCTTTCTGTAGCGCCTCCCTCAACTTCTTTTTTTGAGATAGAAACTTCTGAAATATAATTTGCAGTAGTATCTACGGTCTGACTATGTACTACTGGTGTTAATAAAAAGGAACTGACAAACAAAAAAACAAAGATGCAGATTTTTTTAAACATATATTGAAAATTACGAAAGTAATGTCCTTATTTTATCTTATATATAGATAAAACAGGTATATATCATGGGGATAACAATAAACAAAAAAACGGCAATCATGCCGTTTTTTTGTTTATTGTTCTTAATATTCAAACAAAGTATTACCAAGCAAAGTGAGCAAAAGCCTTGTTTGCTTCAGCCATCTTGTGAGTATTTTCTTTCTTTCGAACTGCTTCACCTTCGTTCTTAGAAGCAGCAATAAGCTCAGTTGCAAGCTTAAGGTGCATAGGCTGACCCTTTTTAGATCTAGCAGCCTCTACAATCCAGTTCATAGATAGGTAGTTCTTTCGTTCTATTCTAACCTCTCGAGGAACCTGGTAGTTAGCACCTCCGACTCGTCTTGATCTAACTTCAACCGCTGGAGCAGCGTTTTTAAGAGCTGTATCAAAAATCTCCAAAGGGTTTTCAGTCTTCATCTGCTCTGCAATAGCATCTAGAGCGTCGTATACAACCTTAGTAGCTGTAACTTTCTTACCATCTAGCATGACATGGTTAATAAACTTACCCAAAGTATCTGATTTATACTTTAGATCTGGCTTTGTTATATTCTTATTTTTTATTTTTCTTCGCATGGTTTTATTCGTTATTTGCAGTATTCTTTCAGTTTATATCGCTTTATATAGACTTACTCTGCGGTTTATTAAATGGCCTACTTTGCTGCTTTTGGTCGCTTTGTACCGTATGCAGATCGCTCCTTTCGTCGCTTATCTACACCTGAACAATCGAGTTTTCCTCGAACAACAGTATATCTAAGTCCTACGTCCTTTACTCGTCCTCCTCGAAGAAGAACTACTGAGTGCTCCTGCAGGTTGTGACCTTCACCAGGAATATACGCTGTAACTTCCATACCGTTAGTAAGTCTTACTCTAGCAATCTTTCGAACCGCTGAGTTAGGCTTTCTAGGAGTCTTAGTAGTTACTTTAGTACATACACCTCTTTTAAATGGTGCATCGTAGAAAACCGGCTTATTCTTAAGCTGGTTGAAACCTCGAGTAAGCGCAATAGCCTTGCTCTTACGCTTTGTTTTAGAACGATTCTTCTTGATTAATTGATTTAATGTTGGCATTAATTTCTTATCTTAATAAGGATAAACACTAAAAAATGAGCCCTATATAAGTGGGATACAGGTTACTATAATTATTTACCATTTGCAAGGGGTCTCTCCTGATCAAAGCCAATTACAGTTACTATTACCCAGCTTCACATAGTCACCACCTTCTTATATATAGTATACAACTACAACTGTTACAGGCATGCTTAGCTATGCTCCGACAATTAAATTGAATATAAGTCTGACAACAGGGTCTAAAACCTGAATAAAAGCAAAAATAAATACAAATGTCAGAATTAAGCCATATTTCTCAATACTTTCTATAAATCTACCCATAGAATCTGGGAATATAGAATAAAGTATCTTTGACCCGTCTAAAGGAGGCAGTGGTACCAAGTTAAATACAGCCAATACTATATTAGTAAGTACAGCCGTTATTAGTAGCTGTATCATGTTTTCACTCAAATTCTCTACCTGAAATCTCAAAAACAGACCTAATATTAAGGCTATAATAAGATTTGAGAGTGGGCCAGCAAATGCAACTATCGCCTCTCCAAAACGTCTATTTCTAAAGTTATATGGATTAACTGGCACTGGCTTAGCCCATCCAAGAACTAAACTACCAGGTAAAAGCACGCATATTAAGGGTATTATGAATGAACCCAGAGGATCAAGGTGCTTTATAGGGTTAATAGTCAGTCTTCCAGCCAGCTTTGCAGTCGGATCCCCTTGCCATAAAGCAGTTATTCCATGGGTAAACTCATGGATGGTAACCGACAAAATCAGAATTATAATAGCAAAACCAGCTAAAATAGTCATATAATGTCTTTAAATTTCTTTATATTTACAGTTATACCCAGCTAGAAC
>JAULBV010192492.1:4257-20248 GCA_032358295.1 Pterothamnion heteromorphum | reverse complement strand
GGGCCCAGCACAGCTGATTTACTGGTGAGGAAAGTGACCGGCTTCGGAGTTCGGGTCTATCACAATTAAACAGTCTGCTGTTGTGCGCTTCGATGACCATAGCCAACTCCATCGACGGAATTTGATAAAGTACCATTGAGCTTCGTGCGTCTCGTCATATGCAGAATCCATTCATTCCAATCTACCTTTGTCTTCAGTAGCAAGGACGGTTAATCGAAGGTAAATGGGGACTGTGAGCAGTCCGTGAGGTTCGGGAAATTCAGCAACAGTCCAAAAGGTTCTCTGTCACAGCCACGTGTATTTTTGGACCATGGTCCAGTTTTTCAACGCGACGTTTTAAACGAGGTAATATCTACCCTTCAGACTTCATGAAGGGCACGTCGATCGAAATGCCAAGAGAAGCAGTCTACAGCACTCTTGCACATGTCCTGCTCTTCACCATATATTGCAATGCGGCATTACCTCTTGCTCGAAACAATTATGCGCCCAAAAACAAAACGAGGACACATGCGCCGGCTCGTTGTCGGCGTCGAGTCAGATGCACCTTTCTTTGGTGTCGTACTCTCCTCTGCGGCATCTCCACGCAAAGCTAATCACGTACCCGGAGATAGGGACGCTGCCGTGGAGGATTGTTATACCAAATTACCGTTTACTTTATATGTCTACAAATCGCACTACTACCTAGTCGTTTCACCGACAACCCTCCAACCGTCCTCGTTGCCTCAGGGAACCTGCAGCTCATTGCCAATACTTTGGCAACTTCCCATCAGCAAGGGCCATCTTCGTACGTCCGCGTAGTGCACCAACATCATCCGAGTTGAACTCTGGCTTGCTTTGCCGCTCGATCGCTTCCGCATAGTACATTACGAAGATGCCGCAAGACGATCCATCATCCTGTCGTGGAGCGATGTTCTTAGATCCTCGAACTGACCACATCTTCACGCGCAACGCACGAGCAACATTTCCACCGACCCATTCTCGAACCTCGTCTTCTAACCAGCGCTTCAACGTCCTTATCACAGATGGTTTTGGCTCCTGCAGCATGGGGCACATGTATAAGAACCGGCGCACTCTCATGTCGATGACTACCAAAACCCAGTGTGACGCGTCCACCAGCACAGGCACTGTGATAATATCAACATTGGATATGCTCCAACCCGTCCGCTTCAGCCATGTCCGCACACCAGAGTAGTCGTAACTGTCCACCGAAGCCACCAAGCGTTGGAAAAAGTATGTTTGCATACATGCACATCGAGGCTGTGCGAGGCGCGGTTTCCGATTCCTTTCCAAACTTCGGTACAGTGCGAGGACGTCAGGATATTCAAGGACCGGTTCCCTTTCAGCCAGAACACGATGGTATTCTTGGTTGCGATTCTGCACCATCCACATAAACGAAGATATGACCGAGTCATTAATCCATTCCAGCGGGCCCAGCGTTTCCATATCCACCATCGTCAATCGGATGTTGGAATGCGGCACCATGGCAACCGTCCCATCCGTACCGCACCTTGTGAAACGTGACAAAAGAGACTCCTCCTCCTCACTGGTGAGAGGAGTGGTTAATACTTTGACGCTTGCACCTTCGGGAATCATTGCACCATCCTGTGATGTTATGTCCAACTGAGTTGCACACGTCCCGGCATTTTCTTCGGCCTTGCATGGGGGTCTCGACTGTTCGGGTCGTATCCTGTTATCATGACCCACTCCCATCGAATCCTCGATTTTCACTTCTCCATCTCCTTGCGTGCGCGGTTGGCACGCGTCAGGGGTCACAGCGGGCTTCGGCGGTATCGAATAGATAACATCGGAAACAGTTGATCCACTGCCTGCCGACGGTTCTTCTTCCTTCATGCACTTCGCTGGGACAGATCCCCTGGATTCACAGGAACTCTCCTCCACAAACCTTCTAATGCGCTTTTGACCAACGAAAAGCACACTACCTTCGTGACCCCACTCCGGTTCCGGCTCCACTATAGGCTTCTCGACACCTTCATTGGGTTTGCAATTCCTATCAGACGTTGCGAACATAGGTTCCATCCCTTCACGAATTTCACTCCGTGGACCCTCACTGCCATCCTCCTCCTTCCCAGGTGACCGAGTACCTTCGCTGCGCACCGGAACCGGAACTGGCAGCGCCGCTTTTACGCGCAGAGTGCCTGGGAGCTTCACTTCATCAAGACTCAATCCCGAGGTGCGACTCGAGTCAAACATGAACGCGCGAAGGCATGAAAACGCAAATCGGTCCTTCTCTTCATTCGATCGGCGGCGTGTCTTCGCGAGCATCTTCTTCATACCTTTTGCGGGCGGACTAGGAGTCTTGCAAACCTTTCGTCTCCTGTGGGTGGGTGCGACGAAGTAAACGAGATGATGGAGGACGGCGGCGGGTGTTCTCGGTGAGCAGAACTGCAAAATCCTAATTTTTTTAAGGTAGTACTACTGTAATTCAGATTCCGGCACTATGTGTTTCAGTGGCCCACGAAATTCCACGTGCCGAGAATCCCAATTACAGTTCCCCGTGGTCCGGCCCAACCACTCGCTCCCCGTATTTTCCCATTAATCATTACATACAGTTCATGCTTCAAAATGATGTGCAGTTACTGTTCGCTTCCACTGACGCCGACAGTGTATCATACAGTTCACTTTGTCCAAACGCAGAGCAACACATTGGAAATGGGGAGGGTCACAGATCGGCGAGGGGGAAAAACAAAATCACTCGAAACCCTCGAACCAGACCAATTCAATCACCAGGAGGAGACGGCATTCTTTCCCAACCATCGCCTCTATTACAAGCGAACCCATCCGATATGATATCTACAGCGATCCTGATCTCCATGGATTTATATTTTGGTTCACATCCGTCGCGCATCACTACCACATGTGACCGCAGCCGTGCTCGAACCGCTTGCGGTGCCAGCCCCCCTTAGCGGCCGAGGATCCCGCGTCCGTAACATTAACCACCCCTACCACACCAACACCCGCATGCCGGCTCCAAAACAAAAAACAGTCGCTGACGCGGCGTCGCCGACGGCGTCGGCGGCCGACGCCATAACCCCACTCTCACCCGCACGCGCACAGGCTCCGACAGCGATTCCCGCGTCGTTTTCTGCGCCCAGCTAGAATCCGTGCTTGAGCCCATGCATGTGTCCGCACTTGTGTCCAACCTTAAATACGCGCCTCAGACGACGCCACACGCCAATCCCTCACGGCCAAGTCCATCCGCGCCTCAACTTATGCAGTGCCCGATCCGTAGCACGAACCAGTGCCCAAGCCCGCGCCAGTCATCGGCAGTGCTCCACCAACAAATCCCAGGCCCCAGAGACCCATCCGAAACAATAAACCCTCACCTCACCCACCCGCACCGTGCGATCTGACAACCGACCCCAGGATCCTTGCCCGAGCCCAAGGTCGCGTCCATATAATAATAGAGAAGAGCCACTGCCAGCGCTAGCAGCCAGGGTTGGTGATCGTAGTCGACGTCCAGAAACACAGAGCTGACCCCTAGTAGCCAGAGCCAACGTCCAAAGACTGCGTCAGTGGGCTCGAAGGGGCCTGCGCACCCGAACGGGATCGGAGCCAGAGCCGACCCGCGTAGCCTGAGTGAAGGTACGAGCCTTGGTGCAGACCAGAGCGTGAATGAGAACCAGATCCTGAACTGCCGTCTAACGCGTGGTCCGTATCCAAGTGCACACGACCACAAAACGGCGGACGAGCCCCTGCCCGATGCGGCGGCGGGGTTTCGAAACAAACTGCGATATCCTGAGGGCGATCGCGCGCTGCTCCCACCCACAATAAATGTCGACGCCCACCTCCGATCCCTCACCCGTGTTAGCCCCAGACGGAAGAGTCAGCAACCATAGCCGGAATAAGCACATAGTGACCAAGTATGCACCTGTAGACAAATGGCTCAGGGTTGGCGCCAATATCCTTGACTTGACACCAGAAGTCAAACTTGGCGAGAATATCCATATCTTCAAACCGGAATCGGCGCCGACAGGCACAGGTCTCCAGAAGCCAGAGATCGAGAGAAAGCACCCGACGTGGCGACTGCACCTTGGGCTTTCCCTCACGGCCACGGCCCGCGATCTTGAGTCATCGGCTGATCCAGACTCGGCATCCCTACCCCAGAGAGAGGGGAAAGTGCCGGTATGTACGACGTGGCGACCGACAGCAATGGAGGTTGAACGTGATGGATGGGGTGAGACAGGTAAGCATGGTTGGGACTTCGTGATCAAGGGATACTCCGTACGAAATGAAACTTCATTACAGGAGGTCTCCGAAATTACGGCCATTTAGCGTTTATATGAACTGAATCAGGTTCAAATAATTTTTTGCTTCCTTACACAACACGTTCTTGCCCCTCAAACCTCCCCCCAATCACTGCTGTTATCACCGGCTGCTCTCGGGGCCGAATTGACACTACTTCAGGCCGTTTGAACTTCTTCATATTTGTTTTCGTCCATGACGGCACATTTCAAATTGAGTCAGATCCCCACCAACAACCAAAAAGAAATTGACGATCTCCATTCCCCATCAACAGCGATCGGTCGAGAAAATGGACTTTGACAACTCAACTTCATCGAGCTCTTCTTCCGAAGTCCCACTCGGCCCCGCCTCTTTCCGCGCACTCCCCCGCGACCCGCACCAATGGGAGACTACCGCAATGAGCACAGCCACTCGACTGTTCATTGAGAGAATGTTGAGGGTCACCGTTCTGCCATTTCAGGACGTGCTTCAATGCTTTCAGGCAAGAAACATGCTCCCGGATCGCGGATCCGCTTCATCAAGTACAACGACGAGCGGTACCATCCTCCCAAATTTCCGTACGCCGAGCGCAATGCGAGCTTGTGTCGAAGACCGCATCCTTGATATGAACAGGTTCATTCAGGGAGGAATCTTCAACCTTACCGCTACCTACTCAAGATGGGAGGACGCAAATTTCTGCGTCGTTCACTACAGTGGACAGCCTGGGGTACAGGTAGACATTGACATACTTCATTCGGAAGGTGTCTCATTCGGCGAAGCTGTACTACGAGAACTCATGAAGCGCAGCGGGGTGATGCAGAAGAACAAACTTCTTCCCACTTTGAGGCTCATGCACTGCTTCCAAGATATGCCAGTCGTTGACTTTCAAATTAACCTAACCCTCCTCATCGACTTGCACTGGCTTGGGGTCGGCTCACACAACAAGTACCCCCAAGAAACAGCTGTATGGATCGGACCCAAAGCCATTGTCCAGCACGCATCTGTTGGTTCATGGATGATCGTGTATGGCTTGTGCGAGGCTGGCCCTGACAGTGATTCGGATTTCGAGGGTGCCGGAACTTCTCCATTGCCCTGACTTGGCTTCCGTGTCCTGGGCATTTTCCTACGCGGGAAAAGGGACGTTCCTCGTATCCACACTGCACATCCCACTGATTCCTCCCCACTTCAACGCACACCAAACCCGGTTTTGCACACCTCCCCGCACTTCGTTCAACCAATTCGAGAAACGCAATATGGCACCTTCTTCCCCGTTCCGTTCTTGAATGGGAAGGAGCAACTCTCGTTGCGTTTCCACGTCCATAAGTGACTTCAGCACAACATCCCCCTTCCATGCCGAATACCAAACCGCGAAAGCAAGCATTCCAACCTCTCTGTTCCTGCACTTCCTAGGTCCAAAGCCATCCTCGTGCACAGTGTCACCAAACAACTTGTCAATGCCACAAGCATAGCAAACAGCCTTGACCTGTGCCTTCGCCGTCGGACACATCTTCCGAATATGACCGGAAGAACAGCAAATTCCACAGGTCATCCCAAGAGAGCAATAGTCGTGCTTCCCTAACAACTCCTTCTTCACCAGGCAGTTCAAGCACGTCCCTCGTACCTTCTTGGAAATAACCCTGAACATATCCTTCACGAGCTGTTCCCCTTCCAGTCTCAAGTTGTTCCTCCCTTCATTGGCTTCAACAACCGTTTGCGGTGACACCCACTCACTCTTAACCCCACTTTCCCTTCCGCGATCCTGCACGTTACTCGGCCGTCCAGATAGCACAACCTTCCCCATGGTCACTTTCTTCGTGCCCATACATTGACCACCTCCGAGTACAACATGCGTCCTTGGCTCATCAGGTTCACTGATATCATCATCGTCGTTGCTCCACATGGATCCACTTCTTCTGCCGGAGACTCCCTGCCCACCTTGTGCCAACACGTCCGAGCAAATATCGCACCAGGAGCTGCGGCTACCATCTTGCATACATATTCCAGATGAGCACCCGTCCAGGAGTGCGTAAAGACTTTCCCTACGACACACCTCACGCTCTTCCGCCCAGTTGCAAAATTCCGAGTACAGTTCTTCTTTCGCATGCAGAGGGCGATAGCCTGCACAGCCACCGTCCGGTTTCCCAGTCACCCCAACACCAGTCTCTCTACGCCCTTTGATGGTGTCCATCATCTTTCTGGCATAGGTTCGCGAATATAACAGAACCGCCAGCGATGCACGACCATCCCGACCTGTCCTCCCGATTTCTTGAGCGTATTCCGTTAGGCTATTGCTGCCGCCAAAGTGAATCACCCCCCGAACATTTCCGCAGTCCACACCAGTTCCAAAGGCACTTGTGCACAGCATGACACGAACATCGCAATTGCCCAAACTGGCGTTCCACTCCTGGTGCACGACCTCGCGCTCGGAAAGGCTCATCTCCCCGTCGTACCTCAAGAACTTGAACTTCCGGCCAACTTCTCCCTTCTCTGCATCTCTTTCCAAGAAATCATGAAGGTGTCGCAAGTGAATAATTACTTGGCCGTATATGAGAATACGGACACCCTCACCGCTCTTGCCCATGTCCACGATTTCCTGCAATTGATTCCGCACATTCCGCCGTAGCGAATTCATAGTATCAGTCTCTCGCACACATCCAACATGCACCACCCTCATAGCTATGTTCTTGCGAACACACAGCATACGATACACAACAGCCTGGTCCAATCCGTGGGATCGGATCACTTCTTTCGTGAATCGCGGCGGTACAGTTGCAGAAAACATTATTCTCGGAACCGGACACTTGAGGGATCGCAGCATGTGCTCCATATCCCGTAGTGCACGCCGGAATCCCTTCCAAGTCACTGTCAAGTGCGCCTCGTCAATGACAATCCGCTTCAACGAACCCGACGCATGCAAACGGCGCACAACGCTGTGGAACCCTTCCAGCAGCATATGTTCCGCCGTGAAAATGAATACTTGATGACTCGACAGCGCATCACGGTCTTCCCAGTGACCGACGGATAGCCCAAACGTCCTGCACCGCTCCGTCAGTTCCACGTTCAGTGCGACAAGGGGGACAATCACAATTGTGCATCCATCAGCGCCTTCCATGAAAGCGGGCAGCAGGAAGCACATGGTCTTTCCTGCCGCAGTCGGCATAATCACAAGCGTATCAATACCACCATCAGCAACAGCTCCGCAGACGTCTGCTTGCATCTGCGATCGGAACACCGCTTTTTCGTCCCCAAGCATTCGACGCAGCGCGGGAAGAAGGCGCTTTGCATCATCCATACGTAGTCTGGGAATGGGCTCCAGCATCCGCGGTTCTTCGCTTTCGGCACGGTCAAATATCGGTCGTCTCCGATCTTCACCCCCAGATCCTCTTCGGGGCACGGATACTCGGCGCCTCTGCAACGGGCGCTCTTCTTCTTCCAACCCCCACTCTTCCTCCAGAGCGGCCCTCTTCGAACATATCTTGTCCACTGCCCCTGACAGCATTTCTTCCAGCTCCTTCACACCCACCCCTCCCGACACTTCTTTCTTGAGCCCCTCTTTCGGCACACCCTTCTCAAAACTCGTCAGTCCAAGGTGTTGATGCCATATATGACACCAAGTCCGATACCTGGTAAGGTCAGTATATCCAATACCAACAAAGTCTTTCTTCGAACGTCCATACCGTAGGTCCGAAACTCCAACGGAATGGCCGGCCTGCTCATGACCAACAGCTTGGATTTCTTCCAAAATCTTCAGACTGTACTCCTCATCCGTCTTCGTAAGCATTCTCACAATCGCTGAATGCCAGGTCCGGTACGATTGCGTCGATAGCTCTAGCCCCGCTTTCGAAAACGACGTCTTCACAAGTTTGTACAGCTCTTCTTTCCGCACCCGACTGCCTTCCTCGGCAAGTAAAGGCGTCCAATGCTTCATCGATAGCCCGGGAATACCACGGAGTTCTTCAACCAATGCGCACTCCACCGGCCTGATGTAGATCAGGTAAATCAGCAAGAGACGCGATGTCCTCCGATCAGGATACCTAGCGATGGTTCTGTCGCCCCCCTTCTGGTTCCTCGTTTTGTTGTACCTTGCAAGTACAACCACTTCCCCATCCGAAACATACACGTTACGCTGCTTCACGTCATCATTGTGCAGGTTGTACCCCAACATTTCAGTAATCCGGCCTGGTGATCCGCCAGAGATATGGACCGCCATCATCAGGAACCGCTGCAATTCCCCGCAATGGTCTAGCCACAATCCCGCCTTGTTCACATCAACCATGAATCCATCTAAATCAAGTTCACCGCATGCTGACCCGAGTTGAGCCCCCAGCCCAACCTTTGCAGCTGCACTCCCTCTCAGGTGTTCCATGAAGTTCTCCACCATGGGTTTCATCTTTTCTGTGTTCACTTGATGCTGCAGAAAGCTGAATCCATTCTGCCGATTTCCAAGGTTGTCTCGCAATCCCGAAATGAACTTATCCAAGCCCTCTGGGAGTTGATACTTGAACATCACCTTCTCCGTCATCAACTTTTCCGCTTCATCCTGCCATACTTGCACACCTTTTCCAACACCCACCAACGATACCTCCACCCCATTCACAAAACCGCACAGCGGGTGCCGCGAACACTCCACAAAACAAATATCGGTGTTGTGCATCGATATCACTTCCCGACACTCCGATAATGCATTTCGTACGAATGAGGCTGCATTGTTACGCTCAGTGTCCAGACGCAATACAACATCTCCCACTCCTTCTTCTTCAACCAGTGCGTTCTCTTCCAGACATTGACCGTCCGGACCGGAGCCTTCAGACGCTTCTTCCACCGCCTGTCGCACACTGCATACTTGTACTATTCCAACGGCAGTCGCTGCATACTGAAGAGCGGCCAATACCGGCGAAACCTCTTCCGCCTCTGCAAATCGAGGTCCAACAGGCCCCCCGTTCAGAAAACGAGAACATGTCACAGCCTTGCACGCGGTAAACAGTCTGACGTACATCTTCTTCACATTTTCCGCCATTCCCAACTGCTGCAGAAGCAGACAACGTAGTACTTCGTGAAGCACGTTCAGGCGACTTTCCTGCGGCGCTTCGAGGTCCACGCACCGATTGTACGCCATCATTTCCGGTGCCATTTCTTCAAACAACTGTCCGGCCTTGCCCAGATATCGTCGCGAGAAGCAAACATATGTTGCCAGAATCGTGCGATACTTTTTGATCGTATCATCAGTGATCGATTCCGTTATAGGCCCAGGTCTCAGCGTGAGCTTCCTCAGCAGAGCACTGGCCAAGTCTCCTCTCACATCCAGGACATGTGCCAAGTACGCCGCGCAATCCTCAGATATCATACGTTCCCCTGCATCTTCTTCACTCGGAATCTGGCACAACACGCATGCCTCCTCCAACGATATTCCAGCAGAGCGCAACACACGATCGAAACGCGTCCTCGACAAATAATCGTTCCCATGCTCCCCGGATGCTCCAATATCCGATCCCGGTAAGGTCCACTGCCCCGAGAACAGGCTGGTGACCCTTTTCAGAAACGACGTCCCTCTACCAACCCCGGTGTCCGTTGCCGTTCCTTCAATTGCAGTCACGATGTCTTCATTCCCTTCTGCACCACTTTCCTCTCCATCATCTTCCTCACGAACGGGAAAAAATGATAGGCTCGAACCAAGCCCAATGGTTTGGATCCGCTTGACCCCTCCCACCAACACTTCCTCACACAGAATTCGACCATCCATCTTATGGTCGCGGTCTCCGTGGTTCCTCACATTCCGTAGTCCCTTGAAACACTTTTCGCATCGCGTGCACTGATAGCCATCGTGAACAGCCAGGTATCGCAGCGCTGGAAGTTCTCGGATGTGCACAGCCGTCGTAGATTTCCTTGGTGCAGACATATACACTTCTCTCATAGGATGACCCCTCATGTCGCTGTCATCCATGGCCTTCACCGCTCTCGTTATCATGGCCTCGACCCTAGGCCCCGATCCATCGTGGTACTTTCGCAGATGATCCTCGACACCACGCCTTGTCCGAAATCCACAACCGCAGGGCTTGCACACAATCACAGCGGTAACGTTCTCGACGAAAAGAAAGTTCGCCATCACAAAAAAAAAATCGGGAGGTGACAGAGAACGAATATGGGGCAGGTCGGGGTGTGGAGAGAGAATGAGACAGAGAGATGCAGAGAGAGAGATGGAGAGAGAGAGAGATGGAGAGAGAGAGAGAGAGAGAGAGAGAGAGAAAGAGACAGAGACATAGTTTGTCCTTGACGTCATGCGCTTACCCACAGATAACGTCCGGACGTCTTGTACTCGATCTGCCAAGCGACGCATACTGGCATCAAAACATTCTTCCGCATGGACAAGGCAAAATCATCCGGGACTGCACCAAAAATAAAATTGTAATTTCATTGTGTGAGACCGGCGCGGAAAATCCCGCAGGATCCTTTCAGGATCAATACGTCATATTTCAATGGAACTACCAATAAGCACCTACCATTTTCTGTAATCCCCCAACATGCACGTCCGATCTCCTGAAATCTCACGTCACCTTGACACGTTTATTTTGACCGTGGTCAGAGCCATTCTTCTACGGTAATTGGTACATTGGGCAGCAATCCCGCATTCTCTCCACATGAACCCCGTTGTCCAGCAAGTGGAGGTAGTATTCACTACATGCCTGTTCATTGTTTACTGTAATTGCAACTGCACTTGGCGGGAAATTTTAACGTGAACCAGACCTTTTCGGATACTCGGTATGCTCACGCATTGTTCCTTGTCCGTTCACTCTCAGGAAAACATCTCCATCCCGCAATCCGTTCCATCCAGTGACATCCTCTCAACTCCCCGCATTTCCCTCTTCCACGCCATGATCTCCCGCTACCTTCGTCGATACCATGACATGGTTATGGCCATAGCTTCCGGTGATTTAACCACACCGGGGGAACCCGCTGGTTCAACTGGTAACGTCCGCGAAGTGATCCGCCTGTTCGCGAATGGTGCCGCGCACAGACACTTCCTCTCCGACTGGCCGAGGTTGTCTATTTCGATTCCCATCGGGGAACCATTTGTTCTGGAGTACTCATCCCGCCAGTTCGGTGCGGCATTCCGCGCTTGCTCTCACGCCCTTATCGAACCTCTGATGCGCCGGCGCATATCATTCGAGTACTTGGCGCTGTTCCGGCATGTACGCATTCATCTCATCCGCGTCGGCCATTCCACAGCGGATGTGCACGTGGTGAAAGTGACGGGCTTCGGCGTTCGGGTGCACCGCAATTAAATTGCAGCAGCAGTGCTCTTTGATCATCACTACAGGCTCTATAGTTAGAACCAAACATCTCCATGACCATTGTGTTCTTCTCCTCCTATGCTTGCATCTGTGCTTCCAACGTTGCTCTTCTCTGGCAAAACAAATTCATAAAATATTTGTCGGGTTCAGGTCATTCTTCTTAATCGTCCTATACATTACAAAACGGACCGTTACTTTAAAAAAGTTCCCCCAATAAGAACAAAGGCGACAATTCAGGTGTTCCCCCAACATCCAGTGGGTTCGTGGATAGCCTGAATGGTCGTATCGAACGTCATAAGAATGGAGTTGTTCGAAATGCTATGGGCATTTTCACTTACTCACAATCATGAAGAAACTGCGTGAGAAGAGATATATTTCATTCCATGATGCCCTGCTCGGATCATACCGCGGGACATCCATATACATATGTTATCTTCGACTTACCGTTTCCCTCGTGAGGCTTACGGCAAATAGACCGGTGAAACCCCCAATTAACAGCGAGTACCTCCTGTAAAACGCCCCCATACCATATGATCTCATACAGAGCAACGCATTCAATTCCTTCGCCTCCTCGTACGCTTGCATTATTCCTTCATGGAGTAGGTTAGCATACGAGGAGACGAACGCATTCAAGATCCAATAATTCCCGCTTTACTCTTCTCTGACATAACCCATCAACTTTGTGACGGGTTGATGTCATTACACCGGCTCGGATCATATCGTGGGAATTCACCATAATAAATATATCGTGAAGTACAGAATCCCCTCAAGAGGCTTACGTCATTCCGCACTGGAACCTCCAATTGACAGGTAGTATTTCCTGTAAACCGCCGCCACAGCCATACGATCTCATATCTCATTTCTCCCCAAATACTTATAACCACATGACAGGTGTATTTTGGCAATTGGTGAAACATGGTTTTCAGTGCCCTACAACTATTCGTGGACAATGCAGTGTCTTGCATTGGGCATACCCTAACATGTGACGTGTTCAATCCTAACAAGAACATGACACGTGTATTTCGATGATCGAAATACACGTGTCATCAACTGCCTTTCCCATGTTCGTGCATGATGCCGTCAAACGGGTGTGCCAATACTTACGACTACGTGACACGTGTATTTGGACCATGGTCCATAAAAACATGTCATAAACAGCCATTCCCATATTCGTGCGCGATGCTGTCGAACGTGGTGTGCCCAATTCATACTAGTGCATGAAACATGTATTTGGACCATGGTCCAAATACACGTGTCAAGAACAGCCTTTTCCCTTTACGAACAACGGTGCCTTTTCACGTGGAGGGCCCAACAAAATACTATTCTACTTTGCCGGAACTCCATTCCTATGCGATGAATGAAGACGAGTGTGTACTCCAATGGTGTGCCAGAATGTAATAGAGCTCACAAAAGCGGTCGATCATATTATTTGCTAAAGGCGCCGTCTTCCCACGTGTTCCACGTGTGAAAACCAAGTAGGGTTCGAAATGTGTTGACGTGTACTGCATTGGAGGACAGTGTGTTTGTGACTCTCTCCCTCTTGCTGTGTTGGGAAATAAGAAATGATCCCGGGACTGCAGTACAAACTGCGTTATCTCTCTCTGTGTCCACCCTTTCATTCTCTCTCTCCTTGTCAGGGCCGTTCCATACCAAGTCGCTGTGCATACATGCACGCCGCCCAACTGTAAGCATTGTTGAAAGAAAGTAGATCGCTAGAGCGGTCGACTTTCCAGAAGGAAAATATATATAACATCTACGTTCTGGATTTTGGCTTGGGATGTACGATTTTTCCGTGCATACATACACGCAACTTCGTTTTCGAGGATAGAGAAGTGGCGCGTGTGCATGCACGGACTCCCACCGGAGCGAATTACAGTGTAGAAAAGAGCCAATGAAATTCGTTATCTCGTGCATGCATGCACGAGAAAACGCGGTATGGATCGGCCCTCAGTCTCTCTATCATTCTCTCCCTCTTTACTTTGTATTCTTTCATTCAGCACTTCATCGTTATAATAAAACCTCTGCAATTGCTCGAACCGTCTCTCGGGCAAGAGCGATTTCCTACCTTCCAGCACCGAAAATTTACTATTAGTATTTTGAAGAAGGTCGAAATCAGGTCGGCTTCGACGAGTAATTCTTTTAATATTTAAAATATGTTTTAAAGTATTTAACATGTGATCGATGTTTTGAAAAATCGCCGAAAAAAGGTATGGTTCGATTTATTCTTTGAAATGTTTGAATTAGTTTACCGCATATAATTTATTATATTTGAGCAGTAATAGACGTGCTCAAAAATTTTTGAGCACGTCTATCAGTGCTCAATTATAATAAATTATATGCGGTGTGATCATGATCACAACTTTGCGTTCGCCGCGGCGCATGCGCACCACGCAGAGCAGCGGAAACGCACCCGCGAACGCAAGGGTGTCACTGGCAGTGACCGTCGCGGCGCGCCGCTCCGCCGCATGCCCTTGGCCTTGGCCGAGGCCGCTGCGTCGGGGCCGGGCCGCGCGCGCAGGGGTTTATTAGGCTCGACTCGTCGCAGTTGTTACCCCTATGACGGCGCGTCGTGTGATGGCTCCGATCGGGTCGCTGCGGATATCCTCGCGCGCAGCGCGCCGCCAGGACTCAGGGGTTCCCTTCTTCTTCCAACGCGACGCCCGCAGTGAAGGCATGACGGGGCGAACGAGACAACCTCCAGAGCGAGAACCACAGCGACGCATGAACAGTTCGGAGCGCTGGCGCGATATGCATACGCCCATGCGCCACGCGGTTGCCGCCAGGGAGCACGGCGATCACGGCAGTTGCATTCGGTTCCGTCCCCGAAGCGCACAAACACCAACGAACGTGTAGCCATACAGCGATGGGCAGCGATGCGCCCGATCCCCCCACAGTCCGCCCAAAGCGCGACCAAAACGAAGTCGAACCATGCTCCGCCGCCGAGCAACGACGCCAACCACGGCGATGATGACCGCGCCGCGCACCAACGGAGACGATGAAGGTGCCGACGCCCTTGCGCCCGGTTCGAAGGCCGCCGCCGTCCTCCAACGGCGTGACGACAATGACTGCGGTCTTGGGGTGTGGGCGGCTCGTTGCCCCTGGCAGTGACGGGCGGTGGTCATTCAACCGCCGCCGCCGCCTGCCGCCGCCGCGAGGAGCCACGTTGCAAGCGGCTCGGTCACCGCCGCCAGACCAGGGCGGCGAGGAATCGACTGGCAGACATTTCTGCCACCGCCGTACGCCAACCGCAACGACGATCGAGCCCCATGGGCCGATGTAGGGCGACCACGCCGACCAAGCCGAACAGCGGCGTTCATGTCAGGGAATATCGCGCGCGGCGTGTCGCGCGAGGGGGTGTCGGGAAATGGGGCGGGTCGCGGCGGCCGTACGGGAAAGGGACGGGATTATGGGTTTATGCGGAAGGGGATACGGCGGATGGGGACGTGGGGAAGAGCGAAGAAGGGAGCGATGGGGAAGTGGGTGTGGTGCAGAAGCAGTAGAGACGTAGGTGCGGGTGTGGGTTTATGCGGGAGGGGAAAAGGTGGTAGGTGATGATCTGCGGTTTAGGGTTAGCTCGCCAGATACGTGGGGGGAACAGCGCAGCGCGCTGTGAGTAAGACGCCGATCCCAGCCTTGGATCGGCGTTTTACATAATTACAGCGCCGTGCACCGCACGTATGCAGATATTCTGTAAAACGCCGATCCAAGGTTGGGATCGGCGTTTTCTACTGTACGTGGCGCGCCAACTGCAAACCAGTGATCGCAGCCTCCGATCGCAGGTCGCATTGGCGCCGCCCACTGTCAGGAAAACGCCGATCCCAGTCTGGGATCGGTGTTTTACAAAATTTCCGCGCCGTGCACCGCACGTACGCAGATATTTTTTTAAACGCCGATCCAAGGTTGGGATCGGCGTTATCTACTGTACGTGTCGCGCCAACTGTAAACCTGCGATCGCAGCCTGCATTCGCATGTCGCATTGGCGCCGCCCACTGTCAGGAAAACGCCGATCCCAGTCTGGGATCGGTGTTTTACAAAATTTCCGCGCCGTGCACCGCACGTACGCAGATATTTTTTTAAACGCCGATCCAAGGTTGGGATCGGCGTTATCTACTGTACGTGTCGCGCCAACTGTAAACCTGCGATCGCAGCCTGCGTTCGCAGGTCGCATTGGCGCCGCCCACCGTCAGTAAACCGTCGAACCCAGCCTGGGTTCGACGTTTTACAAAATATGTGCGCTGTGCCCCGCACGTACGCACATATTTTGTAAAACGTCGAACCCGGGTTGGGTTCGACGTTTTCTACTGTACGTGGCGCGCCAACTGTAAACCTGCGATCGCAGCCTGCGTTCGCAGGTCGCATTGGCGCCGCCCACCGTCAGTAAAACGTCGAACCCAGCCTGGGTTCGACGTTTTACAAAATATGTGCGCTGTGCCCCGCACGTACGCACATATTTTGTAAAA
>JAULBV010192381.1:0-20317 GCA_032358295.1 Pterothamnion heteromorphum | reverse complement strand
TTCTTCCTTTTCTTCAGCTCCAACTGGATCATTATCGTACTGATTTTTGCCTTTATACCAACCTTGGCCTTTGTGAGTACCAACATAGATTTTCTACACGACAGAATGACACTCAATAAAAGAAAAGCCCGCGCAAGGAAACGTAAAGAGCGGGGTTAGTTGGGAGTTTTTTTCTGTCGTATTTTCTCAAACTTGGGGCTCACACCCATACTTTTTTCCCTAAACAGTTCTCGATACAATTTTGTTCGGGGCTGAGAATAAAAGTTGACCAAACCCGTCATCTAACAACAGAAACTTGCTGTCGTGTGATGGCGGGTTTTCTGTTGATAAAATTAAAACCCCTCGCTCGAGGGGTTTTAATTTTGAGCTATTTGGCTAGGTGCCACTTATGCTCCTTATTCGATATTTGCAACTTTCTTAACCTGAACTTTGTTATCAATAGCGATTTTTCGCTTTGTTGAGTAGTTAACAATTCCAGCCTTAGCTGCGAAAAGAGTGTGGTCTTTACCCATGCTAACGTTTTTACCAGGAAGAATCTTAGTTCCTCTCTGTCTTACAATAATAGATCCAGAATTAGCCTTTTCTCCACCGTACAGTTTAATACCCAAATATTGTGGATTTGAGTCTGTAAGGTTTTTTGCTGTTCCGGCTGCTTTTTTAGTTGCCATAGTTTATAAATTATCGAATTTTATCTAAATTTTATCTTGATTATATATTTTTTTGATGAGAATTTAAGCTTTATTAGCTTATATTCTAACCAGTCTAGTAAATTGGTCTTTTGGCCGATTAATAGACAAAATATATGTCAGGCTTAGATTATACAAAAAAACACGAATTAGGCAATAGCAAGCATTCTACAGATGGCCCAAAGGATAAGGCTTGGTCAAAAGGTGACCTGGCTTTAGGTGAAAAGGCTGGCAGGGCAGGGGTCTTCAGGATTATTCGTACCGCTATATACAAATTAGTCTTTTTAAGTAGGACTAGATTGGAAAAATGGCTATTATACGCATCGTTGATCTTTGGTTTATTTGGAACCGGCCTATGTTTGTATCTAATTAAGGTCATAAATACACCTGCGCCCATCATAATTAACTGCAATATCGAGGAATTAAAGAGGGAACCGGACAGAAATAGTGGTGATTTTGGAGATGCTGATTCAAATTTAGAAGATTTAAGAAGAAGCGATAAAATAACACAATAAATAGATAATATTGTAAAGGGCTATATTGCGATTATAAGGCTAAAAATAAGGGTTTATTATGCCACATAAAGGTCATTTTTCAAGTTTTTTGATTGACAAATTGACCATAGGGTGCTAAGGTATTGCTATCAGTCGAAGGCACATATGTAAATTATGTGCTTTTTGATTTGAGTGCAAGCGCATAAATTCAGACATGGACATGCGCATTATAAAATAAATTTCGGCTTATTTTACAGCTCACGCTTGGGCTCGCAATGTTAGTATCAGGATCGATTACAAATCCATCACTACTGGTATCTGACAAAGCGAACTCTAATCCGGTTTCGATTTCATCTTCACCGATCACCACTCGTGTCGAAGCGGGAATCTCAAAATCAGACAGCTCTTCAAAATCGAATAATCAGAAAGCAAACATCAATCTAGGTGTCGAGGAAGCTGTTAGGGAATACTTCGCTGATATTCCTTTAATGGCTGAAATCTCAAAATGTGAGTCTCGATTCCGTCAGTTTGAAACTGCTTCAGGTGATGTACTTCGAGGTAAAGTAAATGCCAACGATGTTGGTGCACTACAAGTCAACGAAACCTATCACTTAAAGCGATCGCAGAAGCTTGGTTATGATATCTATTCTTTGCAGGGTAATATGGCTTATGCCAGATTGCTTTACCAGGAATCAGGACCACAGCCTTGGGCATCTTCGTATCCATGTTGGGGTAAATCACCTCTAGCCGGTAACTTTAAACCTAAAGCCCGTGCAGTTGTGATTACTACAGCTACACCAGTAACTGAAAATACAGTTGCTCCAGTAGTTGCAGAAGCTCCGGTATTGCTTGCTGAATCTATTCCAGTTTTGGCAGAGAGATAATTCTCAGGTTCCAGCCATGTTGCTGAACCAACAAAAACACCCTTTCGTAAGAGAGGGTGTTTTTGTTTTATGTAGTATGAGCATTATTTTTGGTTCTGTATTAAAATCAATAATATGGAAAAACCAACTAATTTGCCGGATAATGGATTTTACTATCACTACAAACATGATCCAGAGGGGGAGATTAATAACTACTCATATGAGGTAATAGGGGTGGCTTTAAATACAGAAAGTAGAGATTATGCTGTTTTATACAGACCATTATACGAAAACACTTTTTTGGCACCTGCTAATTTTTGTGCAAGACCATTAGAAATGTTTATGGAAGATGTTGAGAAGGACGGGAAAATTATTCCAAGGTTTATAAAAATTGAGGATGAGAGTGTAATAAAAAAGCTTGAGGTTTTTAAGAGGGGGATGTACCTATCGGAGTAAATGTTTTAATTAAATCATCAAATTGACCCTGAGTAACAATTTTAATGTTTTCTGGCAAAGATATTTTTTTAGTCAATAAATATGACTTCAGACTAAAAGTATTAAAGAGATCTTTATTTGCTTGCAAAAGGTAAATATCGAAATCAATATTTTTATAGATCCTGATTTTAGAATTAAGACAACCAATAAAGCTTCTTTTATCTTTTGAGTAAAATATATCTATACCAAATTTTAGTTCTTTAGTGTAGACCACAAAATCAAATCGACCTTTATAGTTATTGAAAGGCTTTTGTTCGTGAACATACATTTCACCGAATTCATTGACTAATAAACTTTGTAGTCTCTTTTCGTATTCTAAACCTCTTTTACCAACATCATAAGAAACTTTAGATCTCTCTTTACCGGCAGAATAGTTTGTTATTTCAATACCTAGACATCTTCTAACTTCTTTGACTCCGCCAATATAAATCCTCTGCATGTGACGTGAAGATATTAGGTACGGGCATGAATCAATTTCAAAGACATTTGGATAATGTCCATTCTCATTAAAAAAGCGATTAAAGCCGACTCTGAGTTTATCTATATCTTCAAGCGGGGATTTCTTTTGCATAAATATTTAAATACTTTTTAATTTTAAAATGATTAATATTTTTGCATACCTGGTTCACAGGGAATAAGAGTGGTTTAATTTTCTGTATTTTATTATTCTTCTTGCTCCATAGAGAGGAAAGGGTTCTTACTATATACCTGTCGCAGAATATATCTTTCGCGACATGTGCCTATAGGCAAATGACGCTAAGGACTTCCCTGGGGTTAATTTAAATTTTGGCCAGACATTCTTTATTACCTGCATCAAACTAATTTTATTTTCTTTTTATTTATACTTTAGCCTCACTACCTACCGTCTATTTGTATCTTATAAGTCTAAAGTTTTGCTTAAAAACCCGTATATGGGCTAAGCCCAAAAAATAGGTTTCAATAGGGGACTCAATTCCCTATTTTTACCAGTTTGTTTTTTTATTAAATGAATATTCTATATCTGATTAATTTTTTGTGAAGAGTTGGCTTGTTATGCAAAACTTTGCCTTCAGTGTGTAAATTAGAGGTACCATTGTCCACGTATTTTTGAGTTTAAAACCTAAGATGTGCTACTATTGGGTCTTAGAGCAGTTCATTCGCAAATTCGCGACTTTTGCTCCATTTCTCTTCGTTTAAATTAGGTTAGGTTTAGATCTAGTTTTGTGTGTACAGATAACTAAACTCAATAACTTGAATAACTCAGAAACCGCTATAACTATATGATGCTGGATTTCCCAAGAAGTTTGCCTGGGTACGGTAGTGGTTTTATCAAACTACTACAGAGATACGGAAAAGATAAAGGCCGTGTTCTGATATTGCTCCACATGAGGCTTGGTGCAATGCTGGATGCGAGGCCGCCAAAATACAATACGAATCCTGTGCCAATTGGTTACTGCGATTTAAAAGCAATCCATGATCTATTACTCGAACACGAATTTGACTTGAAGGTTCGTCCGAATAATATTTGGGGCATGGATAGTGAAGACGATCCAGCACGCCAAATATCAACGATTGATCAATGTCGCTGGGCCTACTCCCAAGGTTTGATTACTCAAAGTGAGTTTGAAAACACAAGAGCCTATATGAGAATGGTATAGAAGATCAATCTATACAAAAGTAATCTGCACTGATTCATGCAGAAAAAGTCGAAGCTCCGAACCCGAAGCGTTCGGAGCTTTAAATTTCCCCATTTCCATTTCCTTAATTTTAAACAATTAACGCCTACGTTTTTATTAAATTTTTTCAAACAAATAAACAAATAAACGAATTCCTGAACAAATATTAAACCTTCATCAAAACGCAAACTAAGCTGCCATAAACGATCTAAAGATAGTCAAAATATCAGCCCAAACAACTTTCCAAGTTTCTTTAATAAAAACAAAAAAACTTTTAACCCAATCTTGTGCTAGGAAATCCAAAATATTGATTCCAAGAAGTCTTAGAATAATTACGAGAAGTATTAGACCTAGAAATATTTTTATAAACATAAATAAAATTATATTTGATCAATAAACTGATTATACCATAGGGCCAACATGAGCAAGATGTAAAGCTTTCTAGCATTGTCAGACTTCCCTTTTATATGATTTTCAAAAAGTTCATCAATATAATTTTGGTCAAAATATTGTTGAATATATTTATTATTTTTGATAATGCGAATAACTTCAGTCGGCTGTTTTTTTAGCCAAGCCTTAATAGGTGTAGGAAAGCCGAGTTTCTTTCTATCCGCTGTTGTTTGTGGCAAGATCGATTCAAATGCTTTTCTTAAAATATATTTAGTCTTCCCTTCTTTATACTTTAATTCATCAGAAATAGTTTGAGAAATTTTAGCGACTTCCATATCAAGATATGGCACGCGAAGTTCTAGCGAGTGAGCCATTGTCATCTTATCAGCTTTAGCCAAGATATCTCCTGTAAGCCAATAGTTCATATCAACAATCTGCATCTTGCGGGATTCAGGCAAACTATCAAAGCTTACGGCTGCTGTATCAGCGATGTTGTAGCTAGCTGGTAAAACTTTTCCAGGATAAACATGTTCAGTTTTAGAAATCTCTGTTACAGCATTTTGTGATTGAGGTAAATCTTTGCGCCATAATCTTGTAACTTCATTCGGTTTGAAGATATATGCATTTCCAATATATCTTTGATTAAAATCTGTAAGGGATCGTCGCAAATAATTAAAGCCATAAAAGTTAAATGGCAGTTTGCTGATTGGTCGGATAATAAAATTTTTTATAAAACTTGGAAGCATTGCAACTTTGGCCAATGCAAATGGTTCACGGTATATATTGTATCCGCCAAATAGTTCATCTGAACCTTCGCCAGATAGAACCACTTTAACCTGCTTTTTTGCCTCACGTGCTAGGAAATACAAGGCTACCGCTGAAGGGTCTGCCACAGGCTCATCAAAATGCCAGGCAATTTGCGGAAGCTCTTTAAAATATTCGTCGAAAGAAACCTTGATTTCATGATGATCAGTTTTAAGCGCATCTGAAACTTCACGGGCTTGTACATGTTCACTTACTTCGTCAAATCCAATAGTAAATGTTTTAACAGGAGGCAAGCCCGCTGCTTCACGTTCTTGTTGCATGAGGGTTACTGTAATTGCACTATCGATTCCGCCGGATAGAAATGCTCCAACTGGTACATCGCTAATCATGTGGTGACGCACTGAATCAGTCATAACCTCACGGATTTCATTTGCTAATTTTTGCTCATCTTTACTTGCTTCTATCGTAATCTTTTCGTCTGCAAATTTATACTGCCAATATTTTGTAATTGTAAAATTATATGTAGACAAATCAATTTCCATATAACTTCCTGGTGGTAATTTATGAATATTTTTGAAACAAGTTTCGTCTAGTGGATTGTATTGAAATGAAAGATAATTATGTATAGCCTCATGATTTACTTCAGGTTTATATCTTTTATCGCGGAGTAAACTTTTTATTTCAGAGCCGAAAGATTCAATTTTTGGAAATGTCGATGAGCCTGTTTGTCGATAGTATACTGGCTTAATACCGAATTGGTCTCGAGCTAAAATAATTTTATTTTTAGGAATATCGAAAATTGCAAAACCAAACATACCTCTTAAACGGTTTAGCATAGGTTCCAGATTTACACTGTCCTTGTACTCTTCATATAGATGAACGATTGTCTCTGTATCACTTTTAGTTTTAAATTCGTGGCCTTTGGTTATCAACTCATCATGTAGTTCTAGATAGTTATAAATTTCACCATTGAAAACAATTGCAATGGTTTTGTCTTCATTCCAAATCGGTT
Organism: Pterothamnion heteromorphum; assembly: GCA_032358295.1. Taxonomy (NCBI): domain Eukaryota; phylum Rhodophyta; class Florideophyceae; order Ceramiales; family Ceramiaceae; genus Pterothamnion; species Pterothamnion heteromorphum. Next base: position 13,957 of record JAULBV010192381.1, on the reverse strand, counting down.
GGTTTCCAAGGGAGAGATCGATAATAGAAAGTCGTCTCATACCAAAAGCAAAACGATCTTCATATAGTTCACCTTGATCGTCTGGACCTCTATGCCTTATAGCATCTAGCATGGGTCCCAGAGTCTCTTTTGTAAGTTCATTATTACCGAATATTCCTGCAATTCCGCACATGTTTTTTTAAAATGGTTATCTTTTAATATTTATAATATTTAAAATATGTTTCAATTTACGCTAAGTTGGTTTTTACCACTTGGGCGACCTAAGGTTTTGGTAAGTATAACATAGGGTCTAAATATCCATCGATAGGCGCAATTGGCATACGATATACTTTTCCTCCGCAAGATATACTTGGTCTATTCTCAACATTTACAGCGTTTGCTGCATAAGCTCCGAAGTGCAAATGTGGACCAGTAGAATACCCGGTATTTCCACTATATCCAATTCTTTGTCCCGCTGTGACAGTTTGTCCTTCTTGGACGCTTAATACAGACAAATGGGCATAAAGAGTAGCTAATCCATTTGGATGTTTAATTAGTATCCATCTACCAAATGAGGCTCTAGGACATGTAATATCAGTGTCCCCTGCCCCTGCTACAACTCCAGGACCAGCCGCCAGGACCTCAGTACCAAGTGGTGCACCAAAATCTACACCGTTATGTGATCCAGAAGTATAGAGTCTTTTTGCTGCTACTGTCTTACCGAAAAGTTGTGTAATTCTAACTTTTGCCAATGGCCAAGACAGTGCTGTAGTTCCCGATTGGGGAATACTTTTTGGATCAAGTGTATATTTGAGCGTTGATTCATAAGCAAATAATTCTTTCTCAAAGGCTGCTTTTGCTGCTTGTTTTTCTTTTAGAATTTTTTGATAGTTAGCTTCTTGGTTTTTTGTTTCTGCTAAAACTTTATTACGCTCATTTTTATTATATTCAACAACTTTCTTTTTATCAGCAAGTGCTGACTGAAAATCACTTAATTCTTCTTTCTTTTTTTCTTTATCGACTCTATTCGTTTCCAAATTTTGTTTTTCAAAGCGAAGATTGTCCACTTCAATTTGAACTTGAGAATTTAAATTTACTCTGTCATTTATCTCTACCAATGTTTCTGAAAGGTCGCGTTTAGATAAAAGAGCAGATACAAATCCTGTACTCTCAGTAAACTCAATTTGTCTTAAACTTGTCGCAATAAGATTTCTATATGCTTCAATTTTCTCCTCAGATGTTTCAATGTCATTGTCTATCTTATTTATTTCAAGATCAGCTTTATTTATTTGGCTTCTTGTTTTTTTGATATCTAGATCTAGCACCTTGGCATTTTTATCTAATTCTTTTATCAATGACTGTAAAGTTTGTGCTTCCTTTGTAGTTTTATCTTTAAGCTCTGAATAAGCTTGAATTTCTTTATTGAGTGCTTCAATATTTTTTGTTTGTTCTTCAATTTTCCTTCTAAGTTCTTCAACTGCTACAGCGGAAGCACCAAGGACCTGGCCTGTAGATTGTGACGGTGTTAAAGAAGTCGTGGGTTGAGTTGATGCTTGTGCGTCTGTATTCTTAATATAAATATAACCACTACTTAAAAGAAGCATAATAAAAATTGTGCTTAGTGTTAGGTGCTTTTTATATAACAAAGTATTTGAAGCTCTAAAAAGGGACATTGCTGTCTATTTTACAGTATTTTGAGGGGTTTGAGTATGCAGTATTCGCCTAGGTTTAAGGCGCTGATACAGCGCTAATATCGTTTTGAAAAGTGTTTAAGCCTGGAAATAGCCTAAATAGCGTTTGATGCAGAAGCAAGTCGCTCAAGTGTTTCTTCTTTGCCTAGAATAGACATCATTGAAAATGGATCAGGAGACTTCTCTCTACCAGAAAGTGCTACTCGTGTAGGCCAAAGTACAATTCCTCTACCTTCATGTTCGGCAAATGCCCAGATAGCTTCTTTTATTGCATCTGGTGTCCATTGGCCTGAATAATTTGAAATAATTTCAGTAACTTGTGTAAGAATTACTTTTGTTGATTCAGGTGTTGCTTCTATTTTTTCACCTGCGCCATTTTTAGACATCTTTATAGGGCAAAGAAGTAAAGCTGGATTTGCACCATGATTTGCACCTGAATTAGTGTCAGTGTTTGATTTTGACCAAACTGGAGCATGTGTGATAAATGCTAGCTCGCCTGTTCCTTGTCCATCGGCACTTTCGCCAAGCATGTCTTTGATCTCACCAAAATTATTCATCCGGTCACGGACCAAACCTTTTATTTTATTGAAATCCAATGAATCAAAAAGTTCAATTGTTCGAGCGTCACAATAATCATGAATATATGCAGAAAGTTTCGCTTTGAAATCTTCATCGCTTAATCGATTCATATGCTCTTTGTTTACCCAGTCTAGTTTTATCTGATCGAAGCTAGCTCCACTCTTTTGTACTTTAGATAAATCAAATTTTTCAACTAATTCATCGAAAGTGAAAATCTCTTGATCAGTTCCAGGGTTCCATCCGATAAGTGCCATGTAATTTACAAGCGCTTCAGGTAAATATCCTTGTCTTTTATATTCAGTAATTGTAATTGCACCTTTTCGCTTTGATAGCTTACTTCTATCTTTGTCTAATACTAATGGTACATGCGCATACATAGGAGTTGGAACTCCAAGTGCTTCTTGAATTAAAATATGTCTTGGTGTATTTGATATATGATCTTCACCTCGGATAACTAGGGACACATGCATAAATGCATCATCGCTTACAACTGCGAGATGAAAAACTGGTTCATCCATACTTTTTGCAATAATAAAATCACCAAGGTCGGTCGTATCTGTTTCTATGTCACCACGAATTAAATCTTTGAATATTACTTTTTTATTTGGATTTTTAAATCGAATCACTTCTGCTCGATCTCCTTCTTTTTTAATTTCTTCTTTAGAAATATATGCATGACCTGAATCAATCAATTTTTGCAAAGCCTCTCTATGTGCTGGCGCTCGCTCTGATTGAATTACGATTTGCTCATACGGAAGCCCTAGCCAAGCGAGCGCCTCAATTATGTTGTCTTTATACTCCTCCTTACTTCTCGCTTTGTCTGTATCCTCAATTCTAAGTAAAAATTTACCACCCTCCTTCTCATGCTTCTTAGCATATAGGTATGCAAAAAGCGCTGTACGGTAATTTCCAGCATGTAAAAGGCCTGTCGGAGATGGGGCGAATCGAGTGATAATTTGGGTCATATAGGTGCCTAGTCTAGCACTTTTAGTATTAATTTTGAAGGGTTTCTAAAGGAATCTTGAAAATGGACCAATCTCAACAATATTGACGCTTTTTTAAGGTAGATGTATAGTTTTTTTCGAAAGTTCTTCTGAAAATGGCCCGATGTCATTTTCAACAATCCCAACCCGCTAGCAATTAGCTTAAAATTATGATGACGTATAAAACACGAGTGACTATTTTGGATTTATCTGCTTTGCAGGAATTTGCACTTCAATTCGGCTTTGGTGCATTTGCTAATCTGTGCCGGCAAATTGAAATTATATTTGAAATGGAAGACTGGTCTCATCTCGAATGGATGCACATATTCTTTAATTTTGAGAATCAAAGTGTTCCTGGATGTACCTACCTTTATCACTTTAAATTTGAATTTCGTTTTCGCGGCGAAGACAAGTCTCAAAGTTGCCATATGTACATTGGTAGGTATACAGATCCTCGTCCTCACATTGGTTATACTTTTTATCTAAGTTTGACTTATGGTAGTCCGACGGATTGTCCGTTTAGCTCTTTTGAGCATATGGTACCTCGTCTAGCTTGCGAAATGATTGGTAAGCAATGGCAATTGAATGAATCTAGATCTAGATTGCTTACCACTGCTCGACAATCTAGTCTTGACTGACTAGTGCTCAAACAAAATACCCCGAAACGATTCGATCGCCGGGGTATTTATATTTTTTCATCGCAAATTTTTGTATTCGCGCTTGATTGCTGTCTTGATTACTAGCTTGATCACTGTCCGTGCTTACCTGATTACTGCTCATGCTTCATTGCAATTTTAACAATTTCTCTTGCAATCAATTCTGCTGAATCTGTTCTTGCGAATTTCTTCGCATTCTCTGACATCTGCTTTGCTAATTCTGGATTCCCAATTACTCGATCAATTTCATGAATCAAAATTTCAGGTGTAAGATTTTGTTCTTCAATCACCACTGCCCCACTCTCTCTTGCATAGTTATATGAATTTTTTCTCTGGTGATCGCCATTTGAATCTGTTATGGGAATGATTATCGAAGGTGAACCCCAAAGTGCAATTTCAAAAATTGTAGAACCTCCGCGAGAGATAACAAGCGATGCTGCACCTGCAGCCATTCTCATAGAAAGTGTATTTAAATAATCATAAACATGATATCTAGATGCAAAATTACTATTTTCTAATACAACTTGAGATGTCTGCCTTACTTCGCTAAATTTTGCCTTTCCTGTTTGGTGAATAATTTGATACTTTTCAACTAATTGTGGAAGTGCTGTCAAAATTGAATCACTGATTACTTTTCCACCTTGAGAGCCGCCTAGAATAAGTAGGACCGGAAGATTATGTTCAAGATTTAAATATTCAAATGCACCATTTACAAGTGGTTCACGTATTTCTTTACGAACAGGATTTCCTGTATATGCTGTTTTATCTTTTGGAAAATATTGTGCAGCTTCTTTGTATGACAATGCTACTTTAACTGCGAATTTGCCTGCGATAGCATTTACCCGGCCAGGCACACTGTCTGATTCATGAACAATAACAGGAATTCGAAATACTCGTGATGCGATAAGTGCAGGAAATGCTCCAAAGCCACCTTTTGAGAAAATAACGTCAGGCATAATAAAATACATTTTGACAATGGCTGATAGCACGCCAAAACCCATTTTAAAAATATCAAAGAAATTTCTAACTCTTGAAAACCCTGTTGGATTAATTCTTCTCTTCCCTGCCATAGTAGCAACGTATTCTATATCATGATCAAAAAGTTCTTGTTTGTTATATGGACTAGGTGCCATGAAAAACAATTTAGGATCGAGAATTTTTTCTTTTAATGCAATATCCTGAATAGCTTCTGCAACTGCAATAATTGGATAAAAGTGTCCACCGCTACCTCCACCGGTCATGAGAATTTTCATGTTCTATATTTTAGCAAATTGAAGGCGCTAATAAAAGGGTTTTTTGTTTTTGCTTAAAAATTTTAACGATTCTCGCATGTATATTTATTCAAGGCACAGAAAGATGCTCCTCTAGCGATAAGTATTGACTTTAACTAACATATATGGTATCAAGTAGATGACGGAAGCAAATATCTTGTATCCCGATTTGTACAGTTCAAAATCAAAATACGAAACCAAAATAGGTAAACACGAAAAAATGAAAAAGTTATTCATCAACTGCACCTTCCTGTGTGGCATGATATTGATTACTTTGCTAAATGTTTATGCAGCGCAAGTAATCATGTTGAGGATTGTATCTCTGGCAAGATCTCATGTAAGACTGGCAGTGGAAATTCCAGTCAATTCAGTTTTTGTTTCAGGTTATGGCTTAGGAGGATTAAGTACGGAGGCTCAAAAACTCCAGATTGAATACCTTTCCTCAGTTGGTGGACCATTTCAAAACGATACCACTGTTAGCCAGATGGTGGTAAGTGAGGATCTTAGGAATTCCAGGAACAGGTGAAAAAATTGAGCAGAGACGAAATATTATCTGCGCGAAGCCATTGTCAATCATGACGGTGGCTTTTATATTTTCAATTTCTCAACTTACCCCCAACCCTTTTTTTTCTCGCTTTTTTCTTGCTCCCAAAGATCTTAAGATACTAAGCTACACTACCCTTCTTCAACTGATGTTTTGAAATATTTAAAATAATTCCAGTTGATGCAAGGGTGAAAAACATGGCAGTTCCTCCGTGGCTAACAAACAAGAGCGGTGTTCCGGAGAGCGGGATAATAGCAAGCATGGCTGCAATATTTAAATATGATTGAATAATAATTAGCGAGATAATTCCAACAGTTAAATATTGACCAAAAGCATCTGGGGCAAGTCTTGCAATTCTTAAGCCACGAAAAGCAAACATAACAAATAGTCCGATAATTGTGACTCCACCTACAAAGCCGAATTCCTCACCCGCAACTGCAAATATTGAGTCACTCATAGGATATGGAAGGAAGCTAAATTTCTGAATACTCTGACCAAAACCTCGTCCAAGCAGGCCTCCTGACCCTATGGCTATCAAACTTTGTTGAACCTGGTAACTGCTGCCCAAAGCGTCTTTTGAGGGGTCCATAAAGGCTGTAATTCTATTCATAAGGTAAGGACGCTGAAATACTAGAATAGTCAGCCCTATGACCCCTATAAGGCCTAAAATAGCCAAATCCCGCCATCTTCCACCGGCAGTAATATAGATAGCGGAACTAGCCAAAACGATCACCATAAGGGTATCTGTGTCCTTCTGGCCTAAAACCAAAATAGCGGCCAATCCAATAAGTATTACAAATGGCATAGTCCCTAATTTCCAGGTTTTTACCTTGTTTTTAACCGATGCAAACCAGCAGGCCATGTACATGATAAATCCAAGCTTAAATATTTCAGATGGCTGAATACTTTGTCCACCTACATCGATCCAGCGACAGGCGCCATTTACACATCTTCTTAAAAATGGAACAAAAGTTAAAAGCATCGCTATCACTGCGCCGATTAGAATATAAAATGCATACTTCCTCCAAAATGTATAAGGAATTTTTGAAGTGATATACATGGCAACCAATCCCCCGCAAAGGCCCAGTACTAACTGATTGAAAAGTATTGACCAATAAGATGAACTTCCTCGCGCTAAAAGCCCAAGTGAAGCTGAACTGAAAATAAAAAGTCCTACCACAAGTAAAGTGATAGTTAATATTAGAAATGGTTTATCTACTTTTTTCTTCATTAGATTTTGCGAACTATATAAAGGCTATGCATCGGTGCTAAGTTACTAAACTTTATATTGCACCGAAGCAAAAGCTCTACAAAATACTATAACATATCTGTCATATCCATTCCTCAAATTTAATTTACTTAAATTAAAACTAAAACAATATTTATCCTAGCAATGCAATAATTGTTCCCAACACCGCGCATATAACAGAGATAACCCAATATCGCATAGTCACTTTATAAGATGGCCAGCCAATAGCTTCGAAGTGATGATGCAGTGGTGCGATTCTGAAAATTTTTTTATGGAAATATTTTTTAGAAATAATTTGTATTGTAGATGATGCAGATGTCATAACAAGTGGAAATGCAATAAGTGGCAAAACAACAACTTGCCCCGTCATAAAAGCAACAATCGAAAGTGTTACTGTAAGTCCTAACATGCCTGTTTCACTCAAATAGTATCTGGCTGGTGGAATATTAAACCAAAGAAATGCCAGCAATCCTCCGATTATCGTCGCGCAAAAAGCAGCAATATCATATTGCTGTTGTTCGAATGCAATTAGTGCATATGCACCAAACGCTGAAGCCATGACACCTGCTGCTAATCCGTCTATTCCATCGATTACGGACCCTGTAAATATTCCTAGAGTTACTAACATGAAAAATGGAATAAAGAATATTCCAAGATCAAAATCTCCAACAAATGGTACGTGAATTGCTAACAAATCTAATTTTGTATAAAACCAAAGTGCACCGACAAGTCCAATCATTAGAACAATAAATATACGTAGCCATCTTGATATTCCGTCGCTATTGTTATTTGACTTGCCGTATATTTGAAGAAGATCATCGATAAGACCAATAATTGATGCAAACAAAAGTGCCACAACAGGAAGTAGTGTTTGGTTTCGACTTAAGAAATTTAATTTAAGAGTTGCAGTGTTTGGAAATAAAAATGATATAACGGCGATTATGGCGATAACTGCAATAACTGAAAACCAAACTATTACACCGCCTACTCTTGGTGTGTTCATCTCGCCATTTTCATTGTGAATTTTCTTAAACTCAACAGACATGGCGTCGAGATTCTCTTTACTACGAGAATTACGCTTCCACATCCTGTACTTATACATATAGTGTGTAAGCCAAGGTGTTATAGCAATCCCGAAAACGAATGCAATAAAAGCTGGTAAAAGAACCTTAATAGCGCTTAATGTCATCATATTAGAAATACTATACCAGAATTAAATGCCTGAGGCGAGATATGATACATCGTCAAAGCGACCTTCTTTTGTTGAGCCCATAACGACGATTCCGTAGTACTGGCCATTTTTCTCAATAACAATTGCAAGGTTTCCGCCTGCATCATCTGTAAAACCAGTTTTACCAAGATATATTCCATCTAGACTATCAAGAAGTTTATTTGTATTAGAAATGGGTATTTTCTTTCCACTCTTTGTTGTAATCATTGCATCTGATACTCTAGTTACTTTTGCAAGTTCAGGATATGAGATAACAATCTTATTCAAAATTTTTGCTACGTCATGCGCAGAACCGATAGAATTACGCTCGTCTACTGTCATGTTTTTACCCTCTTCTGTTAGCCCTGATCCATTTACAAAATGAAAATTCTCTAAACCAATATCTGCAGCGGTAAAATTCATATATGCCATGAAGCTTGAAAATGGAATAAGCTCATGTGTTAAAGAATACGCTGCAAAATTTGATGATGTAAGAAGCATGTACGAAACAAGGTCATTTACTTTCATAAGCCCACCAGCTTTAACTGCAGCATCTACTTCGTTTAGTGCATTGCCCTTAGAGATCAGTCTTACTTTTAGTGGAAGAGTTACCCAGTGTTCTTGGATCTTTTTAACAGTAATTGCTGTCATGAGTTTACTTAGAGATGCTAGTGGATGAGGTTTATTTGCATCTCTCTCAAAAAGGACTTCGCCTGTTGTTAGGTTTTTAACTAATACTGACTCACCCTTTACCTGAGATGGATCTATTTCAAGTTGCACTTCAGCAAGCGCACTTGTTGGTTGAAGTGCTAGTACAGTTGAAAATAAAAAAAATAAAATAAAAGTGAAAAACTTCATAAAAACTTTATTAATATTTAACAAATATTATATAAAAATTTTAACATTATTTTATCTAATGCAACAATAAATTGTGCACATTAGTGTGTCGTAGTTTATTAATATTTTATTTTTAATTTAGCTTACTTCTAAATATTACTCAGCTGATGTTGAATCATCACTATCTCCTGTTTTAAAATCTGCAATTGCTTGTTTAACTGCTTCAAAATCTTCTAAATCTGAAACTTGTGATAAACCTAAAAATCTCAGAAGTTCTATTGATGGACTATAAACTGGTGCGCGACCGTCTTTTTCATCTACCTTCCTTTCAATCAATCCACGTATTAAAAGATTACGAAGAATAAAATTAGAATTTACTCCACGAATATAATCTATCTCACTTCGTTTTATTGGTCCTTGATATAAAATAATTGAAAGTGTTTCAAGACCAGCTTTTCCTAGATCCTTTGATAATTCCTCAGTCCTTACAGCTTCAATTAATTTTGCTGATTCAGGATTTGTACCAAGTGTAAACTCACCATCGTGTTCAATTAAAACGATTCCACGAGTTTTCAACTCAGATCTAAGTTTATCTGCCGCTTCCACAACTTCTTCTTTACTCGCTCCTGTTATTTTTGAAAGTGCGGAAATAGTCATAGGGTCACCTTTCCAAAAAAGGATAGCTTCAATATGTTGTGTGAGTGAATATTCGTTAGACATAAATTATAAATTATTTTCTTTTTTTATAGATAATGGATTAAGGTGCGAATTAACTAAGTATAACTCGGTACTCCTATATCATTGCGTTCCATTTCTATTTCGTCAAATAGATTGTCTTGTTTTACGTCAATTGATCCTTGTTTAACAAGTTCAAGCATGGCAAGGAAGCTGACAATAACATGAACCCGCTCCGCTCTATCGCGAACGTTCATCCTCGTGCCCCGCCCCGCTCCTGTACCCGCTCGATTCCCACTTGGTCCAGAATTGCTAAACTCCATAAATGACATTTTCATTGCGCTTTGAATTCTAACTGCAAGTCTGTCCATCATCTCCTCAAGACTTACAACTTTTTTAACAAGAACTTTTGGTTCGATTTGTTTTTTTGGAAGCGAATTTATAACTGAATATATTGAAGACTTAAGTGCGTCACGTGCAATATCTTTTCCAGGTGCAAATATGCGCATAGTGTGTTCCAAATCACCTCTTTCATATATTTGTTGTGAACCAAATTTTTCTCGTACACGCAAAGAATATTTGCGCATAAGTTCTAGAATTTTAAGTCGAAGCTCTAAGTCTTGTATATCTGTTTGCTCTTCTGTTGTTAATTCAAGAGTCGGCAAAAGTGATTTAGCTTTAATTAAAAGCAATGTTGATGCAATTAAAATAAATTGCGCACGATGACGAAGTGAATATTCAGGTAATTGATTTATATGTGCAATATAATCATCTGTTACTTTTACAAGCGAAATATCGCTGATAAAAAGTTTTCTCTTTTCGATAAGATTAAGTAAAAGATCCAATGGTCCTTCGAAGACATTGGTTTTAATTGTGAAGTGTGGGTGTGCGACGGGTTGGTCGGGCATTGTTTCCTTGTCATTGTTCATCGTATCGGATATGTTATTGACCTTACTTAGACTAGGGTCTACCATGGTCCTAATTATAAGCTATTTTAAGTTTTTTACTATTTTATGAATTGTCCATTTTGTATAGATTCAAGTGTTAAGCAAAGAATTATTATTGAAAATGAACTCGCTTTTGCATTCCCGACAAACACTCCTATCGTACCTGGGCATATTCTTATCATTCCTAAAAGACATATTAAATATTTTGAAGAAGCAACTCTGGACGAGATGATTGCAGTTGAAGAATTAAGAGCAAAATTAAAAATTGCACTAGTTAAAACTTTTGATGCCAAAGGATTCAACTATGCTTGGAATGAAGAGAAAATCGGTGGACAATCTGTTCCACACTTTCATCTACACATAGTACCTAGAAAAGAAAATGATGAAGGTATACATGGATATGAACCAAGGGAATTTTTGTACCGTCCTGGTCCACGTTCAATCGCAACTCCTGACGAGGAATTGCTAGAAGTTGTATCTTTAGTCAAAGCAAATCTATAAAATCTACTTCTCCTCCCTCTTCGAAACTGTAATTCCCAACTCAAATAATTGCTCAGTACTAACTTGTGACGGAGATTCCATCATAGGATCGCGACCTTCTCCTGTTTTTGGAAATGGTATAACTTCACGAATATTTGGCTCACCTTCCAAAAGCATAACTAATCGATCAAATCCCCAGGCAATTCCTCCATGTGGCGGTGTTCCAGATTTAAATGCATGCAACATATGGCTGAAATTCTTTTCAACATTTTCCTTTTCATATCCTAGAATTTCAAAAACTTTTAGAAGTGCTTCTGGTTCATGGTTTCGAATACTTCCTCCACCTATTTCAAAACCATTTAATACGATATCGTATTGTGCAGCTAGAATTTTTTCTAAATCTTTGTCTTCTCGAGTTGCACTAGCAAGTACTGCGCGATCTTGTGGTTGTGCTGCAGAAAAAGGATTGTGAGTGAAAGTCCAGCCTGCTCGTGGTAATCCGTCAGAGCCAGTGAAAACTTGCTTTTCATCTCTTTCGAAAAATGGAAAATCTACAACCCAACAAAAAGCTAATAGATTTGGATCGTTTTTATCTTCTCTTAAATCAGGTCGATCAATTCCATATTTTTCCATTGCTTCTGCATATGGAATTCTTGGAAATGGAATACTCTGAATTTTCTTTTCTGGATATAGCTTTGTTACAATTTCAATCAATGTCTTTTCAGTTAAAGTCATGATTTCTTCTTGCTCAACAAAACTCATCTCAATATCAAGCTGTGTGAATTCTGGTTGTCGGTCCCCTCTTGTATCTTCGTCACGCATGCATTTTGCAAATTGAAAATACTTTTCAAAACCTGCAGTCATGAGAAGTTGTTTGTATTGCTGAGGTGATTGTGGAAGTGCATAGAATGCACCTCGTTCTAGTCTTGAAGGGACGATAAAGTCACGAGCTCCTTCAGGAGTTGATTTAGTTAGGAGAGGCGTCTCAATTTCAGTAAAACCTTCACCATCAAAAATATCTCGTACTAGTTTTGTAATCTTGTGACGTGCGCGAATATTTTTTTGCAGGCGTTCATTTCTCAAATCTAAATATCTATATTTTAGACGAGTCTCTTCTCCTACCTCTCTAGTATCAGCATGAAGATCATATGGCGGAGTTAGAGATTCATTTAAAATATTCATACTCAAAATTTCAAGCTCAACACTTCCGTTTTGTTTATCTGCTTGAATATTCTTTTCAGGTCGAGCGTTAACTTTTCCTTTTACTTCAACAACAAATTCAGGACGACACTTAGTCGCTGTTTCAATTAGTTGAGGATCTACTTTTGGAAGTACTACACCTTGTACAAATCCTGTCTTGTCGCGAAAATCAAAGAATATCAATTTACCCTGATCTCGACGTACATGAATCCAGCCTTTAATTGTAATTTCCTCGCCAATATGTTTCTCAATCTCTCCTATATATATTCTTTGCATAATGTAGATAGATAGTACTATAGAATAATGGGTTTTGCCACAGTGACTTTTAAGTGTTGTTGCCAAATATAGTAATTCGTGTTATGGTATTTACCCCTCAGATGAGGGGCTGTTCCTTCCAAAACTTCAGAATCCACCCCAATAACATACGTTCTATATGACAAAAGTTCCACCTAATATTGAATCCGTTGGTATTCATCCTTCTGTTGGTGATCTGTGCGAAATTGCATTTCGTCGATCTGCTTGCTGCCATGGACTTGATCCAAAAGCGACCCTTATCGAATTCGCATTTACTCCCGAAGAGGCGGATTTATTTGTGTCCGGTTCACTTCTACCCCTGGATTGTATAGATTGCATCAACATCGTTCCTGTAGTCGGTCGCAAAAATCCAGAGGTTGTTTACTGGATCATGCAGAAGAAGGATGAGGGTTACTGTGTCAGTGCTTTTGGTTATGATCAATTTAATGATTTGCTACTCAGAACAAATGAGCTCCGATTTCATTTTAATCTCGACCGCTCGACTGACTTCCATTGTTAACAAGAATGGAGAGACGCTAATACGCTCCTTTATACGACACCTGCCTGTTTCGACTGGCGGGTGTTTTTTCTAATTGCTAATTTTATTTTATGAATTGTTCGATTAAGTAATTACTAAAACTCCAACCCACTCACCTTCCTTACTCTTGACACTAAATCACTTGTCAATTCTCTGACCTTCTCGCCGTTGCTCGCTACTGAGTATTAAGTGTATTTTTAGAGAATACCAAATATTTTGTGTCCCCATAAAAGTCGTAGTACGGAAAAAATTCAGAAATAATTTTATTTGCACCATAATTAAGTAATTGAGGACCAAAATTTGACCCAGTCTCCATAAAAAGAATAAGATTTTTATTATATTTTGCTGTAAATTCAAAAATCTTATCAGCAGTTTCGGATACAAAAATCATACCAGTAGCAATAATATAATCCGTATTCCCTATCTCATATTCAAGGTTAGATTGCTCCCCGTCCTGAATATTTGTAGATTGTAATTCCAGTCCAATTTTTTGTTTTTCTAAATCGAAAACTTTTATACTACAATTTTTATTTCGTGCCTCCTCGACAATCTCTGTAACCGCACCGAGCAACATGACTTTTGAACTTTCAGAAACAGTTTTCAATAGCTCTTTGGCTCTACACGTTGCTTTCTCTCTCAGGTTTCCTTTGAAGGTGAGTGGTTTTTTAATAATATCTAAACGAATGGTACTTTTATCCACTGGACATGTCATATTACCTGTTCCTGTAATTGTCAAGAATACATAACCTCTTGCAATATCATCATTACTTGGTGAATAATTTGTAATTGCATTGGTTGTAGTACTAAATGATCCAGCTTGATAC
>JAULBV010192270.1:0-20435 GCA_032358295.1 Pterothamnion heteromorphum | reverse complement strand
CCAACTGAACTGCACGAGTGCGAAGACCGTCGTGGCGGGCTTTGTCAGGGTCGCACCAGCCAATACAAACCCTGCGATCTTCGGAACCCCAACCGACGCTCGGGACGCAGCCTCCCGAGTCACGCGAACCTGTGCACAGCGTGACGTTTTTCACGTCGAGGTGCATCTTGTCTAGGTTTGTCTCACCAGACGTCTGCCTTTTCCAGTAGAAAAAGAGCTCCAGGATAAGACGCTCAAGGAGTGTCATTCCTTTGATTCCCTTCGCAATGATCTTAGTGGCAGAGAGGTTTTTATTCTCCTCGTCAGCTTCGATGCAATCTAAGATAAGAATCGCGTAGTCCATTTCGGCAGTGCGATCATTCATCGTGATTCCAGCATCGAGATCACCGCCAATGTAACTGTATACATTCATCTTTGACTGCATCACTTGGAGAACTCCGTTTAGAGTGAGTCCTTTGATGACCACAATAAGAAGCCTGCCGATACCAAAGGCTTCAGCGGGAAGCCTTGGATTAAGATCTTCTGCCTCCAATTCACACTTTCCGAAGATTTCGATGTAGAATTGACGCCATTCAGCGAGTTGAGCAGCCAGTGTGAGCGCTTTTTGACTCTTGACTAAATCTTCTGCAAATGCAGGAATCTGTTTTTCAGTAACCATAACTGCAATTTAGTTCCAGGTTTACTTTCATGCTGTCGATTCATAATCTTCGGATCTCCTACAGATTATTTCTCTTGGTTTACAGAAATCTTTCATCTTTCACCACAGCATATAAAGCCCATGTCTGAACCAAAGACACTCTATACTGTGGTGAAAACCTTGAATTTTTAAGGTACTTTAACGGATAATATTGTACACCTCTTTGGGTGTTTTGTCAATGTCAACCAAATCATGATATGAGGCTATAAATATAGCTTTTTGCAATAACTCTTCCTATGCTCCACAGACAAACCATACCTTCGTATAGCCTCCCTATGCTTTAAAGTTCCATATCCTTTATGCACATGAAAATCGTACTTAGAAAATTCACTTTTCTTTGATAATTTCTTCATATGAGAGTCGCGATGAACTTTTGCCAAAATTGAAGCACATGAAATTACTTTTTCTTTTGCATCACCTTTAATTATTGTTTTTTGATTTACAAATTCAGGAGGAGCTTTGAGTGATCCATCAAGTAAAACTAAAATATTATTAAAATTATTATCAGATCTTTTTCCACTTTTCCCTGCGCCAACTCTCTTCATAATTTCTTGAAGATTTTTTGATATTAATTTTTTTATACAAACTGATATCCCAAATTTATCAATATCTTTTGCAGACTTTGATGCGATTGAAAAGAAAATTCCGCCGCTTTTACCAGAGAAATCTGAAGATAGATTCCAAAGCAACATGCTCGCCTCCTCCCTTTTCTCTTCTTTAACAGTTTTAGAATCCTGTATTAGATCAAAATTTTTCAGGCCATTTTTTCGGCCGTCAGCACTACCCGCCCCATTTACCAACTTCCTAAACCCGCTATACCGCTTCACATATAACTCATATGGAATTGCAAATGCACAAACAGTAACAGGTCCTGCAAGAGGACCTCGACCAACTTCATCTATTCCTATTACATATGAAATTTTCATAAAATTAAAATCAAGTTTTACCAACCGTATCAAATTTAGATCAAGTTTTTAAGATAAAGGGAAGATTAAGAAAACATAAAAAATCTGCTAAAATCAAACAAATGAGCGCCACTTCAACTACTTCAACTACCCCCACAGCTTCAACTAAAACTCCCAAGGCAGCGAAAGCAACTCCAGATCCAGCAGCTAAAACACCAACTAACGAAGCAATCAATTCAACAAGCTTCGTCCACCTCCACACACATAGCCATTATAGTCTGCTACAAGCATTGCCAAAAGTCGACCAGATGGTTAAGCGTGCCAAAAAATACGGCATGACTTCCCTGGCTCTAACTGACAACGGTAACCTATACGGAGCAATCGAATTTTTCAAAGAATGTGAAAAAGCAGGAATCAAACCAATTATTGGTGTAGATTTTTTCGTAGCAATTAGAACAAGACATGACAAAGAATCACGCATCGACAATAGAACAAGAAAATTAGTCTTGCTAGCAAAAGATATAGACGGTTACAATAATCTAATTGCACTCGTTACAAAATCAAACCTTGAAGGTTTCTACTATCGCCCACGAATTGATAAAGAATTAATTGAGCAACATAAAAAGGGATTGATCGCAATTCTACCTTCTTTTGGTGGTGAGGCAATAAATGCGATTAAGGCAGGAAATAAAACAGAAGCTGAAGATTTCATAAAATACTATAGAAATATTTTCAATGAAGGCATGACAGATGAAGAATCTGCTGACCCAGAAAAAAGTAATCTATTCATAGAAATCACTCGCCACAGCGATATAGAAAATCATGATCAAGGCATGGATCGTCTAATTGAAATTGGCGCAGATCTTCATGTGCCAATCGTCGCTGCACACAATATTTACTACCTCGACAAAGATGATAAAAAAGCACGAACAACTCTCCTATCAGTTCAAAAAAGTTTTTCAAGTGGACCAGTTGAAGACGACGAAGGTGATTTCTCATTTATCTCCCCAACCGAAGCAGAAAATCTATTCTCAAAAAATCCTGAAGCTCTTAAGAATAGTTTAATAATCGCATCTCGTTGTAATACAAAAATAGAATTAGGAAAATGGGTATTCCCTCGAATCGACGTCAACGTTCCAAAAAACCCTGACGGATCTTTTATTAGCGCACATCCATATGACGATGAGCTACGCCGAATTGTATTCGAAGGTTTCGCAAAAAGAAATGTTCCCCAAGATGAAGCTATACTCAAACGCGCAGAGTATGAACTGGAAGTAATTCGCAATAAAGGATATGCTCCATATTTCCTAGTAGTAGCCGACCTACTTCGTTTTGCAAAAGAACATAGAATTCTTTCAAACATTCGAGGATCAGTTTCAGGATCGCTTGTTACTTTTCTTGCAGGAATTACAAATATCAATCCAATTGAGTACGCAATTCCATTTGAAAGATTCTTAAACCCAGACCGACCTTCTGCTCCCGATATCGATATGGACTATGCCGACGACCGTCGAGATGAAATCGTAGAATATGCCAGACAAAAATATGGACGAGACAAAGTAGCGCAAATTGGAACATTCGGAACTATGGCGGCGCGTGGATCAGTGCGAGACGTAACACGTGCTCTTGGATTCCATGTTTCAATCGGTGATCGTATCGCCAAGATGATCCCAATGGGTAAACAAGGATTCCCTATGACAATTGAACTTGCACTTGAACAAGTTCCAGAATTAAAAGCTGCATATGACACTGAGCCAGATACAAATCGAATTATCGATATGGCGAAAAAGATTGAAGGTTGTGCACGACATATCGGTGTTCACGCTGCCGGCGTTGTTATTTCTCCAACAGAAATTACTGATTACACCCCGCTTCAGTTTGACGCGAAGGGAGAAAATAAAATCATTACCCAATATGATATGTATTCTATTGAAGATGCAGGTCTTCTAAAATTTGACTTCCTTGGTTTAAAAAACCTTTCAATTATCGCGGACACTCTTGAATTAGTTTTAAAACGTCACGGTGTTGATATAGATTTAGATACAATTGATTTGGAAAATGAAAAAACTTTCGCAATGTTACAACGTGGTGACACTGAAGATCTTTTCCAATTAAACGGAGATGGCATGACACGTTTCCTGAAAGAATTGAAACCAACTTCAATTCACGATATCAATGCCATGGTAGCACTATATCGTCCTGGTCCACTTCAATTTATTCCCGATTATATTGCACGTAAACATGATGCTTCAAAAATTCCAGAGATGGACCCCGCTATTTACAGCATCTTGGAAAGTACATACGGAGTACTTGTGTATCAAGATGATCTTTTGATGATGGCCCATAAATTAGCTGGATACACTTGGGGTGAAGTAGATAAATTCCGTAAAGCTGTAGGTAAAAAAATTCCAGAGGAAATGGCCCTTCAAAAACAAAAATTTATTGAGGGTTGTACAAAACATAGCGGATGGACAAAAGAGCGTGGACAAGAAGTATGGGCATGGATTGAACCTTTCGCTGCCTACGGTTTCAACAAAGCTCACTCAGTGTCATACGGCCGTGTCGCATATATCACAGCATATTTAAAGGCTAATTATCTAGCTGAATATATGAGTTCAGTTTTAACTCATGAATCAAACGATATTGAAAAGATTGCAGTTTCTGTAAATGAATGTCGTCGCCTCAACCTCCCTGTCCTTCCACCAGACATAAATGAAAGTTTCGGAAACTTCACTGTTGTTGATTCTGAAAAATCTACTGCTGCGACTGAATCGCCCGCTACAACAGAAACTACGACAGAAGAATCACCAACCAAACCATCAGCACCACAAACAACAATCCGATTCGGACTGAACTCAATCAAAAACTTTGGTGAAGGAATTTCACTTGCAATAATTGAAGAGAGAAAGCGTGGAGGAAAATTTAAAGATCTAGAAGATTTTCTAAATCGCGTACGTGATAGAAATTTAAATAAAAAATCTTTAGAATCGCTAATTAAAGCAGGAGCAATGGACGCCTTCGGTGATCGCGGAGTTATGATGCATAACCTTGAAGCACTTTTGCATTTCAACAAAGAGCAACAAAAAAATCTTGCTGGACAAGTATCACTCTTTGCCGGATTGACAGATTCTAGCGGGTCAAGTCTTGACGGTCTTCGTCTTGTCAATCAAGGTCATGTAGAAAAATCTGTTGAACTTGTTTGGGAAAAAGAATTGATCGGACTATATGTATCTGGCCATCCACTTGATAAATATCGACATATTTTAGAGAAACGTGAAGATAATATTGAAAGAATTAAAAAGAATATTATCGAGGAAGCAGATAAATACGCAGTAACAGATGCGAAGCCAGTACCAACAACTATAAATGGTAAAACAGTTTACAGAAAAGAATCATATGCTCGCGCTGTAATTGTCGCTGGAATTATTGAAGAAGTAAAAGAAATTCCTACAAAGAAAGATCCAACTCAAAAGATGCTCTTCATAAAAGTTGCAGATCTTTCAGGTTCTATTGAGATGGTTGTATTTCCTAAGGTATATACAGAATTCAAGGACAAGTTAGCAGTTGATAAATGCGTAGTAATGCGCGCTAAAACCTCTTTTAGAAACGATACACCTAGTTTGCTTTTAGATAGCGTTAGAGAGTTGAACTAAAGTGCCATATTTTCTGGGGATAAATAGTTATAAATCTAACCTTCCCTATTAACCGTTAGTATTAGCCATTTACAAAAACATAAGAACTTAAATTTTTCCTCAAGTAAATATGAAGAGAAACACGCTCTTGCATATATAATAAATATAGAAAATCAGTCAACAACCTACCCAGAATTAAATATGTACCTTACACCATCTAAAGAGTGGTTAGCGAAAAGGAAAACTGGAAAGGAGTCTTGGAAACATAGTTGTCGTAAAGCACCAGCTATCGGCCGATTCTTCGAAGATGTTGCCGCATCAATTCTCCAAGCAGAAAGAACAGATGTCCGAAGCTCAATTGGAGACCTTATAATCCCAGGTAGAGCGGGGACTAGCATATTAATTGAGGTCAAAGGAGCAGGTATTTCGAATTGCGGTTTACGCTTTCCAAAGACACAATACGATTTGGCAACTCGTGAAGTTGGTTTCCATATCGAAAGGCTCGGTTATGTTGTATTTCAATGGAAAAACACTGATTGGTGCCCGGATACCAGAAAAAACGTATCGATATTACCCAAGTGTTCAGGAGCCAGCCAGTGTGCAAACGTGATTATTGCTCGAACAAATAAACTCTACTTCATCGACCCACTACTGCTTGCATCAATAAGAAATGTAAATGGGACGCGTGCTGGATTATTTGCAGACCCTAAAGAAGAGTGCATCTTGGTCACAAGAGACACCTTGGGCGGGATTGAACAAAAATTTTCAGATACATTAACTAGCCTTGGATTAAAACCTCAAGGTTGGGCAATTGAAAAAAGATCAATCACAATCCCTTTCGTTCGTGATGAGCAACAAGAACTCGGATTTGAGGAGTTAGACTTGCGAATGAATATCGACCTCCTCGAAATTCGCCAAAGAAAGCATGCTCCTATTTCGGCGAGAATAGCTGACAAAATTAATCCCATCAAAATCCGTGATGGTAAAATCGTCACTAATCAAGTTGAGCACATCCAGCAGGATTTGCCATTTTGATACCACTTTCAAAGTATACGGCTTATATTTGGAGCAATCCTATTTTAGCCTTCGACCCGCTCGTAGCGCCAGCTACAAGCGGGTTTTCGTATTTTCGCCTTTTTGCTTTAAGGACGAAAAAATACTACTATAGACACACTATGACAGGAAAAACACAATCTTCACCCCAATCTTCACTTGAAGCAAAAAGACATTCATTAGCCCATGTATTAGCCTCTACAGTCACTGCCCTTTACCCTGCTTCTCAAGTGACAATTGGGCCTGCTATTGAAAATGGCTTCTACTATGATATCGACTTCAGTGCTGTAGATTTTGGCGATGGTCGAAAAGTACCAAACGAAGAAGAACTAGTTGTGATCGAAGAGAAGATGCGTGAGATTTTAAAGGCATGGTCTAAAGCAGATAACGCGGAATCTGACGATACAAATTCTGTTCATAGCTTTATTGAAAAAGCCGTAGACGCTAGCGAAGCGGAAGCATTCTTTTCTGAGAATCCATACAAGCTTGAACTTATAAAAGATATTGCGGACCGAGGTGAGCAAATAACACTTTATGTTTCAGGCGCAAACAGTGATTACCCTTTCACTGATCTTTGTCGTGGTGGCCATGTTGCAGACATATCTGAAATTACACCTGATTCATTTAAACTTTCAAAAATTGCCGGCGCATATTGGAGAGGTGATGAAAAAAACAAAATGCTTACTCGTGTATATGGATTAGCCTTTGATACAAAAGAAGAACTAGATTTTTATTTAAACCAACAAGAAGAAGCAAAGAAAAGAGATCACAGAAAATTAGGAAAAGAACTAAAACTTTTTACCATTTCAGATCTAGTTGGTTCTGGCTTACCATTGTTTCAACCTAAAGGGGCCATTCTTCGAAAAGAATTAGAAGACTATCTTTGGAATCTT
The DNA here is from genome assembly GCA_032358295.1 of Pterothamnion heteromorphum. Lineage (NCBI taxonomy): Eukaryota > Rhodophyta > Florideophyceae > Ceramiales > Ceramiaceae > Pterothamnion > Pterothamnion heteromorphum. The sequence continues at coordinate 13,255 of JAULBV010192270.1, read as the reverse complement.
CATAAGTCTAAAGGCTATCAGAGAGTTTGGACACCGCATCTTGCTAAAGCAGAGCTATATCATACTTCTGGTCATGGTCAGCACTATTTAGACGATATGTTTTCTGTTCACGGTGGTACAAGTAAAGAAGATTTTTATATGAAGCCTATGAACTGCCCTCATCATATGCAGATATTTGCTGACAATCAGTTCTCATATCGAGATATGCCGATTCGATATTTCGAACCTGCAACTATATATAGAGACGAAAAGACAGGCCAGCTTTCAGGACTTACAAGAGTTCGTTCAATTACGCAAGACGATGGACATCTATTTTGTAGAATTTCACAACTTGAAGACGAAGCTAAAGTTATTGTTTCTATCATAAAAGAGTTTTATACAACTATGAATATGATAAATGGCTACTGGGTTCGCCTATCACTTCGTGGTGACGACACTTCAAAATATTTAGGTAGCGACGAAGTATGGAATACCGCAGAAAAAGCTTTAACTGATATTTGTAAAGCTGAAAACTTACCATTTACACCTGCTAAAGATGAAGCTGCTTTTTATGGCCCCAAATTAGACTTCATGTTTAAAGATGCTATCGGACGAGAATGGCAACTAGCAACAATCCAAGTTGATTTTAATTTACCCGAAAGATTTGATCTTTCATTTATAAATGAAAAGGGAGAAAAAGAAAGACCTGTAGTAATTCATCGTGCAATTTCAGGATCAATTGAAAGATTCCTTGGTGTTATGATTGAACATTTTGCTGGAGCTTTCCCACTATGGCTTTCACCTACACAAGTTCAAGTTGTACCAATCGGCGAAAGACAAGCTGACTTTGCTAAAACAATATTTAACACTATTCAGGACGCTGGCATCCGAACAGAAATAGACAATTCAAATGAAAGTCTAGGCAAAAAGATCCGTGCTGCGAAGACAGATAAAGTTCCATATATTATTGTCATTGGTGATAAAGAGATGGAATCAGGAAAGCTTACAATTGAAGGTAGAAACAATGAAAAAATAGAAGGTATTACTCTAGACGAATTTATCGCTAAAGCCAAAGAAGAGATTTCAAACCGGGTGTAGTTGTTATTAATATCGATAATTAATATCAAAAATAACAAAACAAAAAGTCGCCTTTCGGCGACTTTTTGTTTTCCGCGAGTGCGGACAAGTTCACAAGTTTGTGACTAAATATTGATTACTTAATCAAACCTCGCTTTCGCATGTTCTCAAGCTTGAAAGCCTGAATTCGCTGCGCTGCTGTCTGACCAGAGTTATCACCTGCTAGAGCAAGCTTATTATTCTTTCGTGACACTAGGATATATCCTACGAATGCACTCCAGATAATTAGACCTAGGGCAAATAGAGCAACTTTCATACTTCCAGCAATACCTGTTTCAGGAACCTGACTTAGGTATACTCCAGAAACTGGAGTTCCTACTGTAGGCTGTCTGATAACAGTTACATTTGAAATCGGAGCTGTGTATCCTGTGATATTTGTATTACAAGATGCACTTACACTTTGGTTGTTATTACCGTAGACAGTTACAGTTGCAGTCTTTGATCCAGCAGTCTGATATGACTTTTGAATAGAGTTAGCATTTCCATAACTTAGTCCATCTGTTCCATACCATGAGTATGTGTAGTATGAACTATTTCCACCTGTAACATATGCAGTCCATACAACAGTCTGTCCAACAGCTGCGTTTGTAGGGTTTGCAATACAGTACACTCCAAGATTGTTGTTATTGTTATAGTACTGTTCAACATTTACAGAACAAGATCTGTTAATTGACTGACCACCAGATGTAATTGTTACATTTGCAGTCTTAGTACCTGGATTATAGAATCGGCCAGTAAATGTTCGTGAACCACTTGAGATACCATCAGATCCATTCCATGAATATGAATAGTTACCGTTACCTCCAGATGCGTTTGCAGTGAAAGTTACGTCCTGATTAATCTGCACGTTTGAAGGTGAGATATAACATGAACCATCTAGACTTGGATTCTGAGGCTGATTAGTTGTTGCACTAATCGGAGTTCCAACCACAATGTTTACATTGTTATTGTTAACGTTATTACTTACGTTATTGTTGTTATTAACGTTGTTATTTGTGTTTGAACTTGAAGCGTTCGCACTAGAACTAGAGTTAGATGAGTTTACGTTTGTGTTTACCCCAGTGTTTGACTGAGATTGAGTAGGTACATATACAGGTGGTGTATATGGAATATAAGTAGTAGATGAATATGAAGGTGTATACGGCTGGTAAGATGAACCAGAGTATGTTGGTGCTGAATAATACTGAGGTGTTGAGTATGAAGGTGTTGAGTAACTTACAGGGTTGTAAGTTGGATAGTCGTAATTACTATAACTATATACAGGAGTATCATCGTAATAATAATCATCGTTATATCCACCGTAACTATATACAGGTGTATCATCATAATAATAATCGTCATTGTAACCACCATAACTATACACAGGTGTATCGTCATAGTAATAATCATCGTTGTAACCGTATCCTCCAAGACCCCAGTCATCTTTCGATGCTAGAACTTGGGTTGGCACAATAAGCGAGAACAGCAATACGATAACCGTAGCGATTCCTGCGAAATATGCAATTTTTTGTGTAATATTTTTATTCATCATAGCGGCAGTATTATATATTACAATGGTATTTCCGTCAAGACCCCTACCCTGATTATAAATTTGGATAGTTAATATGTTTGAAACTTATAGCTTGACAGAATACCAAATAGTGATATAATATTGGCAGTAAAGAACATTTAAAAACACATGAGCAACACTCTATCGAGTCGCTAAAGTAAGGCTAATATAAAGGCTCTAATCATAATTTCTAAACTTAAAGCTGATTTAAATTAAGTGAAATAAGGAGGCTTGTTGGAAGCAAAATGGATTCTTAAATGACAAACCTTTTAAAGAAGAATTCATTTTGCTTCAAGCAATCCCTCCAAAAATTCACAACCTATTCAATCAACCAGTTCAGAATTATGAAAATCCAGTATATCCGCATTGTCCTCCTCGCTATCGTTTCCATCATCATCGGCACAGGATTCACATCCTGCACCGTTGTGGAAGAAGACGAGGAGCCTCCTCACAGAGGCCATGCAGTCCATCGGTCCGGGCCACCGCCTCAAGGCGGTTACCACGACCAGCGTCAAGTCATTGGTCAACGCCGGCAGATGCAACACCCTCATCAAGAGGAGGCGGCTCCGCCGCCTCCTCCACGGTTCGAAGGCGTGATCCGGCACCGCGTTAACAAACGCACCGGTGAACGTGAGCGTGTTGGCTTTATTCCAGCGGGCAATCCCAGCTTGAACGATCCCAAGGCACGCCGCCGACCCAACAACCAGGCAGCGTTCATCAACCGGGAATCCGGTGAGGTTTCGCTCCCTGAACATCTCACTCACGCCGACATGGAGGAAATCCTCCGTGCTCGGCAAGGCGGCAATCCGGCGCCACGGCAAGGTTCAGGGCGGCAATCAGCCCCTTTGCCAACCAGAGAAGGATTCGGATCTGGTGATGAATCAGAGATGGTTCCTTTCGAGGATGACATCGAGCCACCAACAGCGGAGGAAGAAGGTCAACTTCTTCCACCTTTGAATGGTGGCAGGATCAGTGTTTAAATTGAGGCGAAAGCCTCCGAGCCGTTATACCCACAAGGTGTAACGGCTTTTATATTTGTTTCTTTTATATTTGTATTTTTGCTTCAAGTACTTAGTTCTAAGTTTGACAATACCAGTAAATATGGTACAGTATGGACAAGTTAGTTTTTTGTAAACCTAAGCATTTCAAGATATTTCAAACCTTCCCAAACCCATTTCCCAACCCTACTGAATTATGAAAAGAATGAGTCATGTATTGAGCTTCACTGCTCAACTTTTGTTTAGCACGGTGATTTTCTTCCTCTACTGCACAACTAGTCGTGCGGACGATGAAAAAAAATTGACCAAGGCAGAGCAAGAGGAACAAGGATTACTTCTCGGAGCAATCCAGAAAGCAAACCTTGAAGTTGGTGAGAAAGTGATTGTCATCAATCTTTCAAGTCAGGAACTCGCAGTTCTTGAACAGAAAGTCAAAGACGAGTGGCCAGCTATGATTTTCTCATCACCCTGCAATACTGGGCGAGTTTCAAAAACTGGAGGCGAAAATCTCCCAACACCAACAACCATCAATCCTGACGGATCTCTTGGTTGGACGACGGTGATCGAAAAGAACGATCTCCGTCACTCAAGTGAGTTCGACTCCGACATGCCCTACGCGCTAGTCCTCGGATTTAAAGATGCCGATGGGCAGTTGCGCGGAATATGTATTCACGAAGGTGCAGTCCGAGTCGGCTATTCATCGAGTCATGCATGCGTTCGCTTACCGAAAGGTATGGCGAAAACCGCATATGACTTAGCGAAAGTTGGCACGAAGGTCTTCGTGGTTGGTGAAACTGCTACCAATCTGGTCGGAGGGTTCAACCCCGATGACTATATCGTCTGGCAGAATCGCAAAGGGAAAAACTGGCCAGTTTTTAAGGCAGCACTCCCGGATGCTACCGATGAAGATCGCAATGAGCTGTTCACTCTTTTCGAGAAGCACTTGTTGCACATCGACTATCTCGGACTGAATGGCGGAATTTCCCGTGACAAGTCGTATATCCGAGTTCGCTTGGAAACCATGCCTCACGGAAGTGGGATCAAGGTCAACGACTTCGAGAAGATGTATGGGGTCGAAATCGAACTCCGTCCACCTTCGCTTCCGAAATAACCATCGGATCGCCAAACAATTACACCGGCCAACGCTTTACGCGTTGGCCGGCTTTTGATTTTAGTGAAACTAAAATCACCTCGTAAGAAGTGGAAACTTCGTCGAGGACTTTCTCATCAACTTATTTCTTCACCACCGAAACCAATTCCCCTTCAACAACATAACGATCAGTTGCTTTGCCGAAGCTATCGCAAGTAGAAAGTGTAATCATATTTTTTTTAGTATCAAAAGAAACAAGCGTGCTCTCTTTATTTACTTTTTTTACGCTCGTCACACGATATTCATATGTAGCAACTGTGCCGTGAATTGTGATAGTGTCTCCATTTTTCATCTCCTTCAAACGATTAAAAACTTTATACGCTTGATTTTGCACAATACTAAATCCTGTACTATGTCCAAACAAAAACATATTTCCCGAGCCAGGAAAACCAGAACCAGGATATCTAACTACACCTTTTGTCAGCTCAGCATCCAGAACTTCATGATTAGTTGAGATAGGATTTTTGACAATGGAATTAACGCCAATTGAAGAGATACTAATTCGCACAGGCTCTTCTGCATAGATAGTCTCCCCTGTGTTTGCGACAATTGATATATTTTGTGGATTAGTGTTTGCGCCGAGACCGTTTTGTCCACCTAAATTTGTTCCGTTTGCACCACCAGTATTCGTACCATTTGTTCCTGATATTACAGTATTAGGTTTATTAGTTATACGTGGAGGATTTGTATAATTTGTATTTCCTTCAATTATTTGGCGAATGGCATTTCTCGTTTTTTGTTCGAATGTCTCTCCTCCATTGAATTTAAATTCTGCAGGGATAAGTCCTAGCGCAGCAAGAAGTCCAACGCTTACGAGGAATATCAAACAAAACCACATGATAAATTGCAATTCATGTTTAGAAAAAAGTTTTTTGTGGTTGTGATGATGATTCATAAATTTATAGCGCAACAATATCGAACAATATCGGTAGCGGTGAATACTGTATGTATATCATATTATACAATTTTTAAGCATTGAGTCATACATTCGGAGCATTGTTAAGCCTTATTAATATTGAAAATTTAGAGATTAAGAAAGATAAAACCGGTCACCCCATATTGGGATGACCGGTCGAAATTTACTTGCAAAAGCTCAGCGCTGCCTAGATGAAGCGAAACTGGTTAGCACCCACCTACCCTTTTCCACCGTACCACCAACCGGGTTCTTCAAGACCGTCGTAGTGGATGGTGATATCGTAACTTCCAGGAGCCAGTGAGATACCAGTAAAGGCGCCTGCCTGGAATACCGGCAGATGCATCACCAGTCCGGTGCCAACATTTTTGATCTTGATGATGCGGCCCCTTTCAATAACCTTCTCGCCTGAGGGACTATTGTCGATGAATCCGGTCCAGATGAACTGAGCACGAACCATCGAAACCTCGACACGAGCAGTAGGTTGATCTTGTGGCTCAACAGCACCGCCGTTCTCGGCAAGATTTTGCCGAACACGGAGATCGATATGGATTGGAACCAGCTCTCCGTCGATGAAAAGAGGGATACCCCAGTCATCAACTTCAAGATAGTTCTCAATCGACACCGACTGTTTCCCAGTCGCCATGTAAGTGGTTTTGGCAAGACCGGTACCGATCTCATAAGCATAGGCGACGCCGCGAAGAGTACCGTTGTCGGTTGGCTCCATGCGGTTAACGATCAGAGTGCCTTGTTTATTCAAAAACGACTTCACTGGAATGTTCACACCTGTACCTTCGCCGTATTGAAACGGGTAGAGGTCATAAGAGTTGATCACGTTTCCAAACTCGCCGACGTTTGAAATATTAACCGAGGTAATACCTGCGGGCAATTCAACAAACTGAAAGTCAGCCATCTTCAACTTGAGATCGGTGCGAATCGTGTACTCGCCGTCCGGACCTTTTTCGGGCACGACTTGCTTATACACAGAGAACCGCTTCTGACCCCTGTTATCAGCAAGACTTGCTGATACATTGATCCGCTCCGGTTTGTCCGCGAAAGCGAAATTAAAGACGTGCTGGCTCATACCATCTGCAATCTGTTGCGGTGTACCACCCCAGATGCTCTGGTCCAGATCATTTCCATCCGTGGACAAAATTGCGCCACTGATGCTGATCCGTCCGTTTGTAATTGAGCGGAGGAAGAACGCTTTCGCATCCTCCTCCGATTCCAACCACTCGAGGCGTGCAGGCATCGGATTGGCGTCATTGAACTCCATACCAGCCGAATCAATTGTCGACGTGTCGACGGTAACTTCGGTTGGCGTGATTGGAGTCGGTGAAGCTGAGACTTGCGCAGCGACGGTGGCACTGAAGAGACTAACGAGTGTAGCGATAACACCGCTGATGTATACGATTGTTTTCATTCTGAGTTTCGGTTTGTTTTTTTTCTGAGTATCTTCTTGACATCTGACTAGAGCCCGACGCTAAATTGCGCCGTACCCTTATTGGATTTGACACCAGTGTTTTCAATCTGACCAACAGGAGTCTTGGCAGACTCCTTTTCCTCACCTTTTCGAAGGTAGAAATAGATCAGAATCACAGTCGCGACTACAGCAACCACGCCGATAACTCGGAGGATTGTGTAGTCAGTGTTTGGATGCGCTGATTTCTCTTTAAGTGTCTTGAACATAACCCTAAGCTGGTTTTTTTACTGAGTTTTTTGCTTTTTAATGAGCTTTTGCAAGTAAAAATCCCGCGCCATAGACGCAGGTACTTACGTTTTATATTATATCATTGTTTAGTGTTTTGTCAATTATTTACTTGACAAAAATGCTATTTGTAATATAATATCAACACTATGGAAAACACCCCAAATAAGAAAACAGCAACAATACTTCGTATCCTTGTTATAGGTATTATTGTAATTTTACTAATATTTCTAAGTATTGGCATCGTTCGAATTGTTCCTAAGATGTTGAACTCTATTGCAAACGCTAGTCTTTCTATGGGTTCCCTATTTAATACAAAAAACTCTACCTCAGATCAACCAGGAGTTAATATTGATACAAACAGCACAACAACAGTTACAGGTGCTGTATCTACAAGTACTACTGGTGGTTTTTCAATTCGTGATCTAACAAATGTATCTGGAAATAATACAAACAACTATGTACCCCCTGCTGGCGGATCATCTACATTTGGTACTTCAGCAACTACAACTCAAACTACTGTTACTACTAATACTAATTCAAACTCTAATACGCCATCACCTACAACTAATCAATCATCAAATACCACAAACCCACAGTCATCTACTGTTGGTGCATCTGATATTGCTGTAGAAATTACATCAAAAGGTATCATTGATAAAAATACTGGTAGATATGTTCCGACAAATACATTTACATCATCTGACATGATTGTTGTTAAATTCAAAATCGAAAACCGAGGACAATTAGCAACTGGTATCTGGTCAGCGCGAGTTGATATGCCATCTACAAATGCGAACGACAAAGTAAAACTTTTGAATAATAACAAAAGTATTCCTGCAGGCGTTGCGATAACTGGTGAAGCAAGATTTAACAATGCTATAGCAGGCACTCCAAATATCACTATTACAATTGATACGAACAGTTCTACACAGGATACAAATCGTGGAAACAATACGGTTTCCATTCCTCTAAATATTTCTAATATCGGTGGAAATACTAATAACACTGGTAATACAGGAACAAACTATCCTTCATATTACGGAGCAGCTGATCTACAAATCAGAATTATTTCAACAGGTGTTGTTAATCAATATGGTCAATTCGTAGCTAATTCATCTGCAAGATATGGCGAAAAAGCTGCTGTGCAATTTGAAGTTTCAAACCGAGGAGGAACTGCAACAGGAAACTGGGCATGGAGAGCAGATATAACAGGTGCTGCAGTAAACACTTACTACTCACCTTCTGAAGCAAGTCTTGCTCCAGGTGCGACAACTAACTTTATCGTAGGTTTTGATACAAATAATCTTGCAAATTATAACAATGGTTATAACTACGGTTACAGCAATATTTGTAATAGCGGTCCATACGATATCTATACAGGGCAATATATCGGTTATAGATATGACTGTAATTCAAACTCAAATGGATATAACTATGGCTACACAGGAAGTAATAGTTCAGGTGCTATGAACTTCAATATCTATCTAGACACAAACAACTCTGTCTATGAAGCAAATGAAAATAATAATTCAGCTAGTGCTTCAGTTCAGGTTGGATATTAGATATCCAATCTCGCAGTCTTCGCATTTGCCTGGATAAATGCTTTTCTAGATGGCACATCTGTACCCATCAAAACGTCGATCACCTTATCAGCCTCAGTAGCATCTTCAATTGTAACTTGCTTAAGAATTCTTCGGTGAACATCCATAGTAGTTTCTCCGAGCTCTTCAGCGTTCATCTCTCCGAGACCCTTATATCGCTGAATATGAGGTTTTGAAACTCGAGCCTTTTTTCCTTTCGCACCCGCTTTAGCATCTGCAGCATCTTCCTCTCCTTCCTCGCCTTCTTCTTCAACTTCTGGAGCATCGTCATGTTCACTAACATCGTCGCTTCCTTCTGATTCTGCAGCTAGAAGTGCGTCAGCATCGAAACCTTGTTTCTTTAGATACACTTGCATGTCTTCGTCACTATAGAAATAGCTAATCTCCTTACCCATTTTCACTTTGAAAAGTGGCGGTTGAGCAATATATACAAATCCGCCTTCGATCAAAGGTCGAAAATATCTATAGAACAAAGTTAGGATAAGTGTACGAATATGGGCACCGTCCACGTCGGCATCGGTTGCGATAATCACTTTGTGATATCGAAGTTTTGATAGATCAAATAAATCTCCGATTGCAGTTCCGAGCGCGACCACAAGATTTCGTACTTGTTCAGATGCTAGCATCTTATCCAATCGTGCTCTTTCAATATTTAAAATCTTTCCTCTAAGTGGAAGTACTGCTTGTGTTCTTCGATCACGTCCCATCTTCGCTGTACCTCCGGCCGAGTCTCCCTCCACAATAAACAGCTCCGAGTCCTCTGCCTTTCTTGTCTGACAATCAGCAAGCTTTCCAGGAAGAGTCATGCCTTCAAGCGCACCTTTTCTAAGTACTGAATCCTTTGCGGCTTTAGCAGCTTTTCTAGCTCGCATAGCAAGCAAACCTTTTCCGATAATAGCTTTAGCATCTTCTGGATTTTCCTCCATGAATTCTGCAAATGCTTCAGAGAAAGCAGTAGCAGTAGCACCTTGCGCTTCAGTTGATCCAAGCTTTGCTTTTGTTTGACCTTCGAATTGAATTTCAGGAAGCTTAACAGAAACTACAGCAACCAAACCTTCCTGCACATCTTCACCAGTTAAACTTTCTTCACTTTCCTTAATAATATTATTCTTCTTAGCATATGTATTTATACTTCGAGTAAGTGCAGTCTTAAATCCAGCAATATGTGTTCCACCTTCTGAGTTATATGTATTGTTTGCAAAAGCTACAATCTTTGGATTTATATCGTCTACATATTGAAGTGCAATTTCAACTTGAACTTCTTGTTGTGCACCTTTAACTTCTTTTTCAGTATAGAAAATATTTCTATGTAATGTCTTCTGGCTCTGGTTGTAAAACGCAACAAGTGATCTAAGACCTCCTTCAAAGTAAAATGACATAGAAGGAACGTTTAGTCTTTCATCTTTCAAATAGAAAGTTGAAAAATCACTAAGTAGATTTTTTATTAGTTTTTCGTCAGCGTTTCTAGCGTCTATAACGTTTATCTCTAAAGCTTTAACAAGATATGCTTGCTGTCTAAGGTGATTTACAACCTTCATCCAATCATAAACAATCCCCTCTTTGAAAATTTCAGCATCTGCTTTAAATAAAATAATTGAACCTCGTTTTTTTGTTTTACCAACTTGCTTAACCTTGTATTGAGGCTTACCAATTTTATACTCTTGCGTATTGATAGCTCCGTCTGAGTGCACAGTCGCTTGTGCATGAACTGAAAGAGCGTTCATAACTGAAGCACCTACACCGTGAAGACCTCCGGACACTTTATATCCACCGTCTTCACCACCGAATTTACCTCCGGCATGTAAAGTAGTCATGATAGTTTCAAGAGCTGAAACTTTTGTTTTCGGGTGAATTCCAACTGGAATACCTCGACCGTTATCAACTACACGAACATAGTTATCTGGAAGAAGTGCAACTTCAATATGATTAGCATGACCTCCCATGGCCTCATCTCTAGAGTTATCGAAAATTTCCCAAATCAAATGGTGCAAACCTTCAGGTCCAGTTGTACCAATATACATACCCGGTCGTTTTCGCACCGGCTCTAATCCTTCAAGTACTTGAATTGAATCAGCACTATATGTACTCGCTTTTGCTTTTTTTGGTTCGTTAGAGTCGTCTTTCTTAGCCATAATTATAGGTATTTATGTAATGGGTTTTAGTCCGCATATTATAGCAAAATATGAGCCCATCGTCGGCTTGACAGTGGATAGTGGTGTGGTTTGTTGTGAGGGTTTTATGGCTAAAAATATAGCTCTTGCTATTTAACCTCAACTATAGTCCGCCCTTCAAGTTTATATCTAGTTGTAGTCTTAGCACTAGCCTCCTCTCCAGTAAGTTTGGTTACTACAGCAGTTATAACTCCATTTGATATAGTTATACTGTCTACCAACGACTTTCCAGCCCCTGCACCGACATACCCTGGTATTGATAAATTTAGATCAATAATTCCCCCTTTTTTGTCATTCAAGAGAAACTCTATACCGTTTCCACACGAAGCCCAACAAGTGTTTGTTCTGAGGGCTATATCCTCATAACCATCCATGTTGATATCGCCTCTCGCAATTACTTTTGCATCTTCCTTTACTGGATCTTTCTCACTACTAGCAATAATCACACCATCGGGATTGATTTTATAAATCATTTCCACATCACCTGTATCTCTACTACTAAAATAACTTAGTACTGTATTATTTGTAATCACAGGCCTTGCAACTTCCTGAGTATTTGTATTCGCACCAGCAGCCGAATTTGTATTTGTCATATCCGGCATATTGTTTAGCGCAGGCGGAGGAGTTTCAAAGCCCTTCGCACCCCTAATCATATTTTTATATGAAAACCATACACCTCCATAGAACGAGATCCCTGCAACTAAAATGATTGCAACAGTGACTGCAATTACCACTTTAGCTGAACCTTTATTATATTTATTCATGTAAAAATTATATCATTTTTAAAATAACAACAACACAAAACCCGCAACTTCCAAAGAAATGCGGGTTTTAAATCATATTTGAGACCCACTAAATAGTGGTGAGCTACCAAAATCACGCAAGCTACTCAGTATCAGCGATGCTCCCTGAATTCACAGTATCAGTATCACGGATATTGATTACACCCACATCCTTTCTCACACCGAAATAATATCCAAAAATAACTACTAATATTAATGCTACAACAATAGATGATATTAAAGCGGCCGAACCTTTATTATATTTATTCATGAAAAAATTATATCATTAAAATAATAATATGCCACCAAAAAAATAAATTATTTTTATTTTCTAACGTATCTCCCATCCTTCCTGGTCTGCAATTCGAGTATTTAATTTCTGCATAACCTCCTCAACCTCCGTATCAGTCAAAGTCCGCTCATATGATTGGAAAACAAGTCGCGCAGAATATGAGGTTTTAGTAATACCATCAAACTCCTTTTTATAATTCCCTTCATATATAAATCGATACATTAATATAGTGGAATTTAGTGTGTCTATTAAATCAAGTAGTGTCTTACTTCCAATAATATTATCGCTCCCTGGAATAAATACTGACACATCCCTTGAAATCCAAGGGTAATTTGAGAATTGTTTGAATCGTTTAGGTCCATTAGAAAAATACTTACAAATATCCCATTCATCACTTAGATCTCTCACCTCTAAAAATATTTTTTGTAGATTAATTTCAACAATACCATCTGTAATTCTTTCTACCTCTAATGATTCACTTGATAGATTGAAAATTTTTGCGATTTCATCAATAGTATTACCAAGTATTATTTTTGCATTACCACCTTTACTTTTAATATCTTTAACTCCAATAGAAATTGACCATTGTTCTCTTTTACCTTTGAAAACTTTTCCTATCTCGAAAATCTTTACAGGTGAATATAAATCAAGAAATTTACTACCATCCGAATGTTCCATTCCCGATAAAACATCTTTCATACGTACTGCCCTATCTAATGCACCGTCAAATGCTTCACTTATTGTATTTCTAAGTGCAGATCTCTCAGCATTAAGAGGGTTCTCCAGTTCAAAATCTCCCTTAGCTACCAGGCTATGAGTATATATCTCAGAAAAACCCAATTCGGCAAGAGTGATTCGAATCCTGTTAGCATATTCAAAAGAAGCGAGTATTGGTCGACTTGTTACTTCAGGCAAAGTATTTTCCTTCAAAGATTCATATCCATGCAGACGTCCGATTTCATCGGCAATATC
>JAULBV010192159.1:0-20489 GCA_032358295.1 Pterothamnion heteromorphum | reverse complement strand
ATTAAATAAATTCTAATTGTTCAAAATTAAGAATCAATTTTTTCGGAAGCGTTAGATTAGTGAAACTGGGTTTATGACGACTTCGACGGAAGTGGCTCCTAGTTGCGATAAATAACACATGTGACAGCAGATTGTACATAAACTGTCAAAGTGTTGCGTAATGCTTAGATCACCATCCGTGGAGGCTGGAGGTACTTATAGTGAGTACGTTTTCGAAAAAATTGATTATGTAAAATATTGTGATTAAGCATCAGGGCGATGCGCAAAACTGTTAATTTTGACGAGGTAGGTTCGATGCCTACAATCACAGCTTGATTGATATTATAAATATCAATCAATTATTCCCCGGTACTCTAATTTAGGCAAGAGACAAAACTGTTAATTTTGCGTATACGTCTTAAAAAACGTTATGGAGGTTCGAATCCTCCTCTTGGAGCATTTAAGAAAACTCTCAAGTAAGTTTTCGAAATGATTCGAAACATACTATATAATAGTATGAAAAATCATTATGAAGCAACTTGTGAAAACTGTAAAACTATTTTTTGGAGACATAATAGACAAAAGTTAGCATTTAAAAATGCTTATAAATCTAAATCTAGCTCTTCAATTAATAAATTTGAGTTTTGTAGTAGAGAGTGCATGGGTAAATACCATGATAAGAAATTAAATTTAAATTGTGGTTGGTGCAACAAGGATGTTGTTAAAAAATTTGCTGAATTTAAGCGATCAATAAGTGGATTGGTTTTTTGTGATAGATCTTGTTCAGCAAGCTACAATAATACGCAAAAAAGAAGATCTTTAAGATCTAAATGTGAAAAAATGTTTTTTGATTTATTGAAAGAAAAATACACAAATTTAGATTTAATTGCAAATGATAAAAAAATGTTAGATGGATTAGAAGCAGATGTTGCTATTCCATCACTAAATTTGGCGATAGAATGGAATGGCATAGTACATTATAAGCCAATTTATGGTGAAGAAAAATTAAATAAAATAAAATCGATTGATGAAAGAAAACAAAATTTAGCACAACAAAAAGGAATACGTTTGATTGTGATTCCAGATCTTGTTTCAAATGAGAAGTATGTTAAAGAAGCATTTTACAATACATGTCGCATCATTGATGAATTGCTGTATCTGAGTGAGAGCTAAAGGTTGGCTCCCTGATCTGGAATCAGGGTATCAAGTGAGTTCGATTCTCACCACTCAGACTTAATTAGAATTGCTTAAATTAAATTTTGCGTTAAAATTGGCTTGTTCGTCTAGTGGCTAGGACCATTGTTTTTCAGGCAATAGAAGACGGATCGAAACCGTCACAAGTCACTAAAGGAGATTGAAGATGTTAACTAATGAAGAGTTTCATAGAAACTTAGAAATTTTAAAAATCAAAAGTGTTTTGCGTAAAGATTCTGATGCTAAATTAATTGATGATTTTGTTAAAAAGTATGGATTGGAATTAAAAATTTGTCCACCAACTATTAGTATGGAAACTTTTAGTCGGCAAATAAGATTTGTAGTAGGCAATAAATCTGTGTTGACAGTTGATATCAATGATATTTTTGATGTTAATGATCAAAATAAAGAAAGTAATATGCTTGACCTGTCTTATTCTTAGTTTTATAATGCGTGCTGTTGTTGAAACATTTATTTTAAAACTTTAGGATCAAAAATGAATTTAACTATAAGAGATAGAGCTGTTCTTAATGAAATTTTGCAGTTAATAGTTACAGATTTTCCATGTAAAGATGCAGAAGATAAATTTGGTAGACAAGTTGAAGATAATCTTAAAGAACAAGGAATTAAAATTGATTTCAATCAGTGGATTTCTGAAGTAGATTTAGGCATAAAATAGTCTTTGCGGATATAGCTCAGTAATAGAGCAACACTTTGCCAAGGTGAAGACGAGATTTCGATTATCTCTATCCGCTTGTTCGCTCATTCCTAAGCGACTTATATATTTCGTTAAATCGATAAACGAAACAATAGGATAGATTCGATCAACCTATTCGAATCCAAATATCATAGGTCACTGTGTTTATAGATTAACTGGCTAAATCGCTCTCATTGTAGAGAGAAGATCCAGGTTCGAATCCTGGTAAATGACATTTTAAATAAAGGTATTTGGATATGACAAAAAAAAGAAAGATGGATCAGAAACAAAGAGAATTTTTGTCTAAATTATCTAAAGATGATAGAGAAACTTTGGCTTCAATAATCATTCATGCAGAACATGAAGGGGATTATACAGGAATGGATTCAGATGGAGGTTCTCATTGGGAGGAATCTATTAATGAAACTTTGGCATCTTTAGCATATAAAATTAGACATTTTGATGCTAAAGATATACATTGGTAAGATATATCTGGTAGAGAGCTTAATGGAAAGCTACCTGTTCAGGAAACAGGAAGTTGTGAGTTCGATTCTCACGTACCAGACTTTGTTGGAATGTTTTTAGGGATTACATCGTTTCCGCCAAAATTTGGGAATGTGGTGTAGTTGTTGCACGTCGCTCTTAAAAAGCGAAGGGATAGGTTAGACTCCTATTAAAAAAGATCTCTATAGTTTTGTCCAACAAATTTTATTATTTAAGGTTTGTCATGAAGATTTATAAAGTTACGGATTGTGATTGGTGGATAGCTTCATCAGCAGAAGAAGCTAGAGCATCAATAATTGAATCATATGGAAATGATGATTGTGTTTATCCATTAGATGAGATTTTTGAATTGGATGGCGAATCAATGGATCGGCTTAAATTTTATGATGAAGATCATGGAGTGAGACGTACATTTCGTGAAGAATTAAATCGTAGGATTGAAAATGGAATTAAGGGTCCAGAAATGTTTGCATCAACAGAGTATTGATGTAGTGAATTTTTAAATATTGGTGTGGTGTAGTGGTAGCACGATGGTTTCCAAGTCCGTCAGTGGGAGTTCGATTCTCTCCACCTTTGCTTGTTAAGTTGTTTAATATGTTTAATTTTACATTTTTTCACATAATTTCGAATCATCACACTATATAAGTGTGGAGGTTCGAAATGAAAAAAGGAAGTCACACAAGTATACTTTGGGATTTATCAAAAAAAGATTTAATCAAAGGGTTGGCAAATTGTAATGGTTCTTTAACTAGATTTCTTAGATCTTTAGGTCTTAGCACTGGTGGGTGTTTTAACACTCTAAAAGAAAGATTAAAATTTGAGTCTATAGATCATAAAATTTACATTAAGAAATGTAAAAGAATTAAAAGAGTTAAAAATGTAAAGACTGATGGATTTTCACTTGATTTGGTTATGATTGAAAATTCTAATTATTTCAGAGGACCACTTAAAAAGAGAATTATAAAAAACAATTTAATCCCTTATGTGTGTAAAATTTGCAATCTTGAACCAGTTTGGAAAGATAAAAAACTGGTTTTAATTTTGGATCACATTAATGGAGTTCGAAATGATCATAGATTGGAAAATTTAAGGTTCTTATGTCCTAATTGCAATAGTCAAACAGACACGTTTGCAGGAAGAAATAAAATTGTCACACATAAAGATAAGAATTTTTGCAAATACTGTAACATTGAAATTACAAAAAATTATGATCAATGTAGAATTTGTGCTAATAAAAATAGGAGTAAGGTTTTCATTGAAAAAGAAGAATTGTTTAAATTAATTTGGGAAATGCCAATGACTAAAGTTGGAAGCAAATTGGGACTTTCAGATAGAGCAGTTGGTAAAATGGTTGAAAAACATGGACTGCTTAAACCTCCTAGAGGTTATTGGTTGGCGAAATAATATGGTGTCATAAGTGTAATGGCTATGCACGCTTCATTGTGGCTGAAGTAGAACGAGTTCAAATCTCGTATGACACCCTTTTGTAAGAATGCAGTTGAGGATTACATCTTTTTTTATCAAAAAGCGAAAACATCTTAGACTATTTTTGTCTTACAAATTTTATGGAGAGTATGGTGTAAAACATTGAAAAATGTTTAGGTAGCACGAAGATCCTGTGACGATCTTAAGAACCAGTTCAAATCTGGTTACTCTCCCTGTATTGTATGTTGATGGGGGCACATGTCCCAAGGTGGCGAAAAATACTGGCAGTATTTTTGTGAAAAGTTCGATTCTCTTTGTCTCCACTATATATAATACTTGAGTTATTAGGCAGTTGGATAGTGGGATTCCGCATGGTTTGGGACCATGAGTTGAGCGAGTTCGATTCTCGCCTGCCTAACTTTTTTTAAAATGCGGAAGTAGCTCATGGGAGCACTTCTCAATCACAATTTGTTTTTAATGAAAATTAAAAAATGCAGATCGGGATTACATCATTAGTTCGATTCTAATCTTCCGCTTTAAGTTAAGCCATCTTAGCTCAATTGGCAGAGCATCTGATTTTCTTTAAATAGATTATAAAATGAGCTAGTTCATACTATATAATAGTATGGATAAATTAGAATTAAAAATATTGGTTGATTTTGGCTTATCACAATATCAAATTGCAGATAAATTTGGAAAAAGTCAAACGACAATTCGTTATTGGTTGAAAAAATATGAACTTTCAACAGATATATCTAAAACTAAAGTCAAAGAACAAATTTGTAAGTTTTGTGGTTGTAAAATTTATGATCTAAAATATTCAAATAGATCTTATTGCAACAATAAATGTCAGCAATTAGATGTTAGAAGTAAAAGAGTAAAAGCGGGAATTGCCAGTCATGTTAGCCTAAAGAGATACATTCTTGACAAACGTGGTCATCAGTGTGAAATTTGTAAAATAGAAGACTGGTGTAAACAACCTGTTCCTCTTATTCTAGATCATATTGATGGTAATAGTGAAAATAATGAATTGTCTAATTTAAGATTAGTTTGTGGTAATTGTGATATGCAACTTCCAACTTATAAAAATAAGAATAAAGGTAATGGGCGTCACAATAGAAGGCAAAGATATAAGTCTGGAAAGTCTTATTAAAAAGCCTGGGTCGCATAGCGGTTGATTGCACCTGATTTGTAATCAGGAGTCGTAAGACCACGTGAGTTCGAATCTCACCCCAGGCCCTTGAGGTAAAGATGGAATTAAGAATAGAATTTGTGAAGATTATTCCTGAAATTTTAGAGGAGAAAATTCTTTATGTTTCAGAAGAATATGAGGTTAGCATTCATTTATGTCCTTGTGGCTGTAAGAATGAGGTAGTAGTACCTTTTTCAGAAAAAGGCTGGCAATATAAGAATGAAAATGGTATGATAACTTTATCACCTTCCATAGGTAATTATCAGTTGCCTTGTAAGTCGCATTATTTTATAAAGAGTAATCAAATATGCTTTGCGTGATAGAAATCTCAGGAAGAGAAATAGCATTTCATTTTTTAATGATTATTGTGTTTTTTGTTTTCTTGCTTGGGTCATCTACAACCATGTATAATTGCATAAAAGATGAGACTTCATATCATGATGAAATTAGTTGGAGACAATCAATTCAATTTGGTTTAATAGTCAGTTCTATTATTATTTCCATTGTTTATTTATTTCATTATGGAATTTTGGTGTTGGTGAAATGATAGGAATTTCTCAAGAGTTAGTAGGTTTCACTTTTTTGATGCTTTTGTTTTTCGTCTGTGTATCAACACTAACAGGGGCAGTATTTACTGAAGTAAATAAAAGTAGAAAATTTCCTTATGTTAAGTTTATTTTTATAACTTTTACTTTTCCAGTGTTGTTTTGTTTAATATGTTATTTGTTTTATTTTAAGATTTTTGTATGGGTCAAATAGTTATTTTCGAGCTATAGTAGATGTGGTTGATAACGCCAAACTGATAATTTGGAGAGAGAGGTCCGACTCCTCTTAGCTCGACTGTTTTATTGCTAAGTAGCTCAATGGTAGAGCGCTAAAAATATTCTCTTTACTTTCTTGTCTGCGAATTTGCAGAATGCTTTAAGGGATTACATCCACTTTTAATGGAGAGGTGTTGGTTCGATTCCAACCTTGACAACTTTTATTGTTAGTTTTACTGCCAAGTAGATCAATGGCTAGATCGCCAAAAAATAGTCTCTTTACTTTTTGTCTTCGAATTTGAAGAATGCTTTAAGGGATTACATCCATTTCAAGGTGGAGAAATCGGTTCGATTCCGGTCTTGGCATTATGGTGAGCCTTATCCCAACTGAGGATGAAAAGTTTTAGTTGTTTAGTCAACAACGATGATAAGCTTAGTAATTTGACGAGGTGACTAAAGGTCAATAAATTGAATATGGGTGACACCATATAATATTTATTGTTTTATGGCGATATGGTCTAATGGTAAGACAGAAGTATCATAAGCTTTTGAAGACAGTTCGATTCTGTCTATCGCTACTTTGACTGCCCGCTGAGTGTGATGGATTAAGCACGATAATCTTCGAAATTATTAGAAAAGGTTCAATTCCTTTAGTGGGTACTTTTAGCTGGTCCTATGGATTTAGGAGTTTTCTCTACGAAAGAAGATTAGGTGGATTCGATTTCCCCACTGGCTACTTGAATTACATTAGTGATCGTGGTAACACATTCTTTAGGTCTGATCAGTAACTATTGAGTGGATAGGTAGTAATGTTCTTGCTATCCACCTCTCCTAGTGTGATTCTATTTATATTTGAGAGGTCGAGTCGGAGAGCAACTAACTATTGTTTCTGTCTTTATAAGAAAGTGGGATTTAGTCACTCATGAGTAGTATAAAGATGGTGCAAATAGGGAATATGTTGATCCTTGTGTATTAGACTGATACTGTCAGGGCTCTCCAGACACGCCCTCTCATTTTCTTCGCATCTGTGGCAGAATGGTTATGCCCCTGATTCTTACTCAGGCTTACACAGGTTCGATTCCTGTTGGATGCACTTTTATACCTTGTGAGTGTGATGGATTAGCACGTAAATTTCCTAAATTTGAAGAACAGGTTCAATTCCTGTACGAGGTACTTTATTTTTTAAGTTTGGTTTATAAATAAGTTTATGGTCAAATTTAAGAAATGGTTAGAATCTTATCCAACTCAAAGCATTCATCAAGCTTCTACTCAAAGAGATGTTAATAAGCCTGTTGCTGCACATAATTCAGATGCAGCAGTATCTGCATCTGAATTACAAGGGATTCATGGAAAGTTGACTCAAATATATGGAAATGTTAATAGTAAGCCTATATTCAAGTCTAATTTAGATAAGGAATCTTTTAAGAAGCATTTGTTAACTGGTTTAGATGGAATTGGAAGGGCACATATCATTTTGAAGCCTAGTGCAATTGGTGTAAGATAACAAATATGAAAATAATTAAATTAAACGTTTGTCAGGGTGTAGGTGATATATTTTGGGTTTATCAAAAATTTGCCAAACATGTTGATTTGATTGATTTTTCGATTACTCAAGTAAATGGTAATAAGGGTAAGATTGGCACACGTGCTGTTGATTTTTTAAGATTGCTTCCAAAAGTCAGAAATAT
The DNA here is from genome assembly GCA_032358295.1 of Pterothamnion heteromorphum. Taxonomy (NCBI): domain Eukaryota; phylum Rhodophyta; class Florideophyceae; order Ceramiales; family Ceramiaceae; genus Pterothamnion; species Pterothamnion heteromorphum. Next base: position 13,049 of record JAULBV010192159.1, on the reverse strand, counting down.
TGAAACAAATTTTGTAACAGATATGGATTACAAGAGACTTTGTGAAGGTTATTTTCCTATGAAAGATTTAATATCAAAGATAGGAGACGATGGTTTTTACAACTACAGTTGCAATCGCTCTCTTGAGGATGGCATTAGGATTGAGAATATTGATTCAGATTATGATATTGAGGAAACGGTTCCTATTTTATGTAATGGATTTTTTTTACCTTATACTTGTGGTGAATATGTAACTCTTTATGTTTCTGGCAGTACAATGGATAAGGAAGTTTCTAGTCGATTATCTTTGTGGGATGCATCTAAGTGGTCAAAATTTATTAGAAGTTTTTACAAGCAATATGATTTAAGCTGTCCAATTATTTTGATAGGTGCATCTTATGATGAAAGGGTCACTTTTCAAATTCAAGAGCATTTGCAAAGGCTTAATTTCGAGACTACATGTTATATTAATTCAGAGCCTTCTAATGTCACTTATATTTTAAAAAACAGCAAGTGTTACATTGGATATCAATCTGGTTTAAATATTTTGGCAGACAATTTGGATGTTAAGCAGGTAATGTTATATTTCCCTTATTTAAAGAAAATGCTTAATACTTGGTGTAAGATAGAAAATTGGAAGTCTGGAGTATTTAATGCAGATACATTTGATCAAACTCCAGAACAAGTTCTCAAGGGTTTACGTTTAAGTTTTTAGTGTAAAAAATCGCTTATTTCAACGCCTGTTGCATCTTATGGGTGTTATGTAATATGAAGAAGTTGCTGTCTTTAAAAAGCATGGCGTTTATGTGAAGTTTGGAGGTTGCATAGATAGCTTATTGGGCGAAACGACCTGTTTTGAAATAAGCGATTTTTTATACTAAAATAATTTTGTGTAGTTTTTTAGGATCATATCTTTTAAAAATGGAAAATCGATATGATTAGGATCTTTCTTCCATTTTTGAACACTTGTTGTTTTAGTTTCGGTGGATTTCAGATTATCATTAAGAAATAGGTTTAGTTTTTTAATTTCTTGAGTTTGATTTAAACAAAAGTCTTCGTATTTGATTCTAATAAAGTTAATTGGTTTTGGGGTATTTTCTACAATATCCCATTGATATTTACAATTAACAGCAGAGGTTTTTCTGGGATCATATTTTTCAGATTTAATTTTCCAAACATTGAATCTATCTGTTCCATGTATGCAAAAATCTCTTGGGTCTCTAATCCAATGTATAAAATGGGCATTTGGGAACATTTGTGTTATCCAAGGGTAACACAAAGTTGTTTCAGGCAATTTGAAATAAGTTTTATTTTCAATGTCTAATATTGGTTTTAGATAATTTTCGACTAATTGTTTGAATTCGTTTGTAGGTTCATCAGTGTTAAATTTCCATTCATATTTTGATAGAGAAGTTGTTGAATTTGAATAGATTTGAGCAGCTTTGTACATAAAATTAGCTGGTATCATATCAAAGGAGCTATTTACACTTCCAGTTATGTAGTTATTAGTGTACAATAGCTTGCTTGGGATTCTGGTTCCAGAATGTCCTCTTCCGATGATAATTACCATGTTTTATATAAAGTTTTGAGATGAAGAAATTCAAACAAGGTGATACAGTTATTTTTAACACAGATACTTTTTCTACATCTTTTTGGGATGGAACAAGTGAGCTTAATAGGGTAAAATATTTTGGCAAGTTTGGTTACAAAAGTGAAAAATTGAAATTGTTTACTTATTTATGTGAGGATAGACCGCAAGATGGGCATTGCATTTTGGTTGATATGGAAACTGGTGAAGTTTTGCCTATGTGTCACACATCTAATTTTAGATTAGCAACTGAACAGGAATGTTGATTACTTTTTTGAAAATGGTTTGAAAAATGAATTTATTGGAATTGAAAATCAGCTTGGGTAAAGTTAGTAAGCTTTTGTTTGCTTCAAAAATGGGGATGTTGGTTCCATTTAATTTTCACATCACGGAAGTCGGCTTGTTAACAAAAAGCTTTTTCGATTGTGGAGGCAAACTTAGATGCAATAAATATTTAAGTTTTCAAATTTGGATAAATGATAATGATGTAGATCATCGCATGACTCCTTCTAAATTTCTTGAAATAATTGAGAAGGTTGGCAAGGATTTACCTTTAGGTGATTCATTGGAGATAGAAGTTGAATATATGGACTTCAATACATTGGGGAAATATTCTTTGGAGTTTTCAGATGATATTTTTATTTTGAATCCTAAATTTTCAGAATGTTTGGCTCCTGATATATGTGGAAAGCCAGAATTGGTTACTTTGGGATGATTGCTTTTTTATATTCGATACTTATAGGTTGTATTTGTGCAGTTGTTTTAGTTTATTTGGCTTTCAAGATTTGTTTTAGAAAGCGTTAATTGCAACATTGGTGCTAGTGGTAACACAAATGACTTCCAATCATTGGTCGCCAGTTCGATTCTGGCATGTTGCACTTAAGGAGTATTATGTTCGTTTCAGGATGTATAGTTGGATTGATGTTGTCTTTAGTATTTATATTTTTTTTCTAGAAGATATATTGATACTGGACGTTTTTAGGGAGTTAATTATGTTAAGAAGAGATTTGATTAAAAGTTCATTAGCTTTAGCTGCTATTCCAATAATTACTAATTTATTGCCAATTACTGATAACAAATTTAAGTTCGGAATTAAATCGATGGATCATTATTATCCGAATGGGTTAAATCCAGGAATTATTCCTGTAATTGGAGATTGTGATAGTCAAATATTTGATTTTTGCAATGTTGTTAAAACAAGTAATAAACGAAGTGTAGCAATTATTGATTGCAACAATTTATTCTCTGGCTATAAGGTTAATAGGGACATTGAAAGATACACAGATGAAAACTTTTTTGACATAATTGGATGTGTTCATAAAACTTCAGTTGATAATAACATTTTGGTGTTATTGGGTATTAATCCTAATTTAGTTTCAAGTGACTTTATGTGTGAAATTTTTAAAGAAGGTTGTGATTTGAGAGATTATTTACATCTTAAGGTTAGGCTCCTTACAGGTAATCGAGCACTTATGATTGATAGCAAAGATAGCAACATGAACAAAAATAACAAATATTTTCTTGTTGATTTATCTAACAAAATATTTGACAAAAGTATTGAAAATTGCGTATAATGCGTGGAGCATTGCTCATAATCAGCGAAAGAGATTCGATCAATCTATTCGAATTAAAATATAATAGATCCCTGCATTTTTAGCTCAGTGGTAGAGCAGCCTCGTTAAGAGGCCGACATTAGGTTCGATTCCTTTTAAGATATATTTCGACGTAGCTCAATGGTAGAGCACCTAAAAATAGTCTCTTTACTTTTCGTCCTCGAATTTGAGGAATGCTTTAAGGGATTACATCACTTTGGGAGTGGGTTATACATGTTCGAATCATGTCGTCGAAATTTTCGTTCATTCCTAAGCGAGTCATATATTTCGAGTACTAGTATCGAAACAATAGGAAAACATTCAATCAATCTATTTGAATCCAAATATCATAGATCCCTACAACTTAGCTCAAAGGTTAGAGCAGCTCGAAATTTTAACGGGTTGATATTGGGTTCGAGTCCCAATAGTAATGTATTATGATTGATCGTTTGAGTTTGATTTTAGTTGGCACTATTGAAGAGCCAGAGTCAATTTGTGAAAACTGCAATGTTCAATTTTCTTTATATTGGAAGAAGTCACCTAATTCCATTCAGGTTACTTTTTGTCCATTTTGTGGTTATGAATTTGCAGAAGTCAAAGATGGTACTGAAAATTTGATTTTTATGAATCATCCAGATTTTTCGGAGATTAAATGATGATTAAGTGTGTTAAAGAAATGCAAGAATTGCTTGATTTGGCAAATAAATTTGACGTTGTTGATTTAGCAAATGTTGTTTTGAAAGATCCAAGATTTCATATTTGGTCTGGGTCTTCTAAGCCAGAACAGCATCATTATGGCGATAATGGATTGTGCATTCACACGCATGAGGTAATTAAGTTATGTTTGCAAACTAATGCTTATTACGCATCAGATAGAGAGAATAAGCTTAGAGGTTTTGCTGGATCTGTAGATGAGAAAAAGCTTTTTTTAGCTGGTTTATTTCATGATGCAGGAAAGATGTGGGATTATGAAAGAGTTGCTGATTCAGTATCTCCTTGGACAAGCAGTTCTCATAAGCATTTGATACATCACATTTCTAGATCAGCTTTAGTTTGGCAAGAAGCTGTTATTCTTTTTGATTTTGAAGATTCTGATGAAGTGCTTCATGCAATTTTAGCTCATCATGGTTGTAGAGAGTGGGGTAGTCCAGTAAGACCAGCTACAAGGTTAGCTTGGTTGTTGCATTTTTGTGATGGCATTAGTGCTCGTATGGATGATTGTTGTGATTTAAAGGTTTATGCATAAATACTTATAGTTTTTTTATATACGTATTTTGGAGGGCAATGGAAAAAATATTGTATTGTCCGTTTTGTGGAGCAGATGTTCAATTAATTTGGACTATAGATGAATCCGACATTGTGTACTATTGCTCTTGCGATAGGTGTAATGCACATGGTGCTGAGCATGTTGATCCAAATATTGCAATTAAAAATTGGAATACTAGATTTTGTCAAAGTAAAATTTTTACAAATAAAGTTAATGAAAAAATTTGTAAGAAGTTGGAAAAATGAAAGTGGCATCCATATCTGTAATAGGGCAGCATTATAAAGGTATTGGTATGCATGTAAGAAACCTTCGTTGGGCATTGGAAGGTTTAGATTACAAAATTTATTTATTTGTTTTGAAGAATGGCAATATAGATTATTCAGATTGTGATGGATTAACAATTATAGAAAGATCTAATGAAAATGTTTTGAAGTCAGGTTATGATTTTTGGATTAAAGAAATTCCAGATTGTATAAAATCATTGCAAGAAGATGTTTTAGTTTTTACTCAACAAGATATGTTTTACAAAAAGAAATTGAAATCTTTAGTAAATTTAGATAAGATTGTAGTTAATAAAGAAGGTTATAATTGCAGCATAACTGTTTCAGATAAGGAAGTCTATCCTAGAATTTGGGAAGGCGGATTGATTATCAATAAAGAATTGGTAATAGATGCTTTGAACAAAGGGATTACTTTAAGTAAAGTTGTAAAAAGTGATTATGTTGTTACAGAAGCTAGGAAATGTAATTTAAATCAAATTTTTTTTAAAAAAAGAATTGATTGTTTAGAGGTGGGTGATCAATTAGATTTACTTGGAGAATTTTGCGTTTATTGTTATTTAAGCAAAGTGCCATTTGTAAAAAAAGATATTTTGACTCATTTTAATTCTTTGGATATGATTGTTAAAAAATATCCATTTTGTTATGGAGAAGAGTTGACAGAAGAATTTTTGAAAGTTTTGAAAAAAAATCCGAATGCAGAAAATCCTGTAATGATGTATTACATATCTGGCAAATATAAGATTAATGATTTGTTAGTTGATTTTATGAGAAATTTGCCTAAAGGTAATTTTTTTAGATTGTTAGAGTTGAATTCTCATTGTCATAAATGGATGACTGATGAAGAATATGATAGGTTTTGTTTTTTGAAAAGTTTTAGGTCAAATAAAGTTTTGAAATTTTTGTAGAATAAGGAATTAATAATTATGGTGCGTCTTTGGAAATAGGTTGTGTGGTTTTAGACCAACAGGTCGTCTTCATTTAGGTCATTATTTTTCTGTAATAAGACCTGGGCAAGAAGAGTGTTGTGATGTTTTGATAGCTAACTATCACGCACCTCAAGAATCTAATCTTGAGTCTAACATTTCTTTGCTTCAGAATTTTGGAGTAAAGAGTATTGTTCTTCAAAGGGATGTTTTCAATCCTGATTTGTTTTTCAGGCTATTATCTTTGTCGAAAATTGGTGATTTGGGTCGAATGACTCAGTTTAAATCATGTGATGATGATTTAAAAACTGGTCATTTAATGACTTATCCAGTTTTAATGGCACATGATGTTGCAGGATATTCGGAAGTAATTGTAGGCTTAGATCAAAAACAGCACTTAGAATATTGCAAAAAGCTTCTCAAGAAGTACAATTTTGTGTATAATGGCGAATATGTTATGCCTAATGCAAAAATTGTAGTTGGAAGAATCAAAGATTTGAGAGATCCTTCTAAAAAGATGTCAAAATCTTCTCCTGAAGGATGTTTGTTTCTTGATGATTCACCTGAGAATATCAGGTCAAAGATATTGAAAGCTACGATGGATGATGAAGGTGTGAAAAATATTCACTTTCTTTATTCTGAATTTGTTGGAAAAGATTTCCCAGAAAGCAATCAGAAGTTAAAAGAGAATTTGATAGAAGCTTTATGTTCAAATTTTAGGAGATGATATGAATGGTATATTTTTTGGAAAACCTAGCGATTTATTAAAGCATGAAGAAGAGTATGAAAAAACTTTAGATGGAATTATGTTTCAAGGAAAGTGGATTTCCATGTTTCATCCACTTTTAGGAACATTAGGTTGGGCTGAAATGGAAATTGCTATGACTGAGGTTTTAAAAAAGCAAGTTTCTGTTCATGATGATTGGCTTAAGCCTTTTGACTTGTCGAAACATTCTAATTTTGGTTGTGTAAGCACTGATTTAAGTATGAGTAGAAGATTTGTAGAGTATTTTGATTTTGTTGATGGGGAATTTTATATTGGTTCTGAAGCTATATTGAAAATGCACATAGGAATTAATAGAAGAAATCAACATGACTTATCATGATACGAATTATCTTGAAGATTAGGGTTGGGGACAGTTGCCATAAAATCTAAGGAAATTTAGGTAAATCTAAACAATTATTTTGACAAAATTTAAATAATTACTGGATTAACCCTGAAAATTTAAATAAACATACTATATAAAAGTATGTTATTAGTCGAACGTCATGTAATTAAAAGTACACCTGAAATTGTAGAACTCTGCAAACAAAGCAAAGAACTTTACAATAAGTGTAATTATCATATGAGACACCAATGGTTCCAAAATCTTAAAAATGATAATTGGGATGTTTCTTTACCTGATATTTCCGTTTTAATTCAACTCGTTCAACACGAACCAAGTTTCAAAAATTTACATAACACAAAAACAGCAAAACAAACTGTAAGAAAATGTTTAAGTGATTGGAATAATTTTCGTAAAGCACTTAAAGCTTATAACAAAAATTCAACAGGATTTATAAGCAAACCAAAACCTCCAAACTATAAAGAACAACTTGCACAAGTGATTTTTTACAATGAAACAATTAAGAAAAAACCATTAAAACAAGGAATAATTACACCGACAAATGGTTGTTTTTCAATTAAAAGTCAAAGAGATTTTAAACAAGTTGTAATCACTCCTAAAAAGTTTGGTTTTGTAGTTGATGTACAATATGAAAAGGAAAGTCCACATAAGGTAAAAGGTAAAGGTGTTTGTTGCATTGACATAGGATTGAATACACTGGCAGCGATAACTTCCGACCAATTTTCTCCAATACTGGTCAACGGTCGCATTGTTAAGAGTATCAATCAATGGTACAATAAATGTCAAAGCAAAAGGAATGGTAGAAAACGATATTTTCGATTAGAAAATTATTTTCATCATGTAAGTAATTTTATTATTGAAAAATGTTTGCATAATAATTGTGGAACAATTGTTATTGGTAAAAATGATGGTTGGAAACAAGAAATGAATCTTGGTAAAAAAACTAATCAAAATTTTCAATCAATTCCATTTTGTAATTTAATGCAAAAAATTAATTACAAAGCTGCAATGGTTGGAATTCGAGTTATTTTTACTGAAGAAGCATATACAAGTAAAGCAAGTTTTCTTGATAAAGACCCTTTGCCGAAATATGTTTATGGTGAAGAGTCACCTATTTTTAGTGGAAAACGAGTGAAGCGAGGTTTATATCATGCTGCTGATGGTCGTTTAATTAATGCTGACGTTAATGGCAGTTGTAATATTGGGAGAAAAGTAATCCAGAACGAAGAAACAATTCAAGGACTGGATAGGAGCGTTGCCGCAACGCCAGTACGGGTCAATCCATTGAAGATTTCTGCGTAAAACGGCAGAGATTGGGTTGATTTTAGTCAAACAGAGATTTCCTTAGATTTTTCTGAACGGTGAAAGAATAAAATTGTATTCAACTTCATCTTACATAGTAGATGAGCCTTTGGGCAGGAATCCAGCAGATCTTTTTGCTTTTTTTAGAGGTCGATATTGGAGAGTTAATTGGCATCAATTTTTGCATGATTATATGGAAGTTCATACAGGTCCAAATGGAACTGTTGAATATCCTATACGTAATAATCCTTATCTCAACTCTGATCTTGTTCCTATTCCTATGGGTTTTAGACATCGTACTAATTTAGATGCGAATTATTTTTTATTAGATATGTTTCGTCCTGTTGACACGCATTATTTTCGTTCTATAAAGAAGAAAGTTGTTGATAGAAAAATAGATTGGAACAAGCAGGGTTTTTGAAATGAATGACGCCCAAATAAGTATTAGTGATATAGAACGCTTATCAAAAGAACGTTTTTTATCAAGGTATCTTGAATTAGTTGATGCAACATATTATTTTATGGATAGTGAAAGTGAATATCCCTTGACAATCGAAACTGTTTATATTGCTATTAAAGTGAAGAAAAAGATTAATTGGAGCAAACAGGGTTTTTGAAATGAATGACGCTATAAAACGTTCTATTGAAGATTTTGTAAGGAATCGTTTGCTATTAAATAATTTTCATGATTATGTGGCGTATACTCATGAAAATTTTAATCATCAATATTATTCAATTATTTGAATTGGCAATATTGCGAGTAAAGTTGAGACAGTTAAAAATAAGACTGATTGGTCTAGGCAAGGTTTTTAAAATGGGTGAAAATTTAAGAATCATTTCTTTTCCACAGTCAATAACGGAAAGTGGTCCTCATATTCACAGTCAGTTATTAAATCGTTTCAATGCTGTTTTAGTTAATGGCAGATATTATGTAAAGATTCCTAGTGAATTTGAAGAAGTAGTCAGTAAAAAAGTCAATTGGAAAAAAGAAGGATTTTAAATGAGTCAAGAGTGGATTGTATCTGATCATTCAAGATCAACAAATTTTTATGAAATATCACATATACTCTATCGTCCTGCTGATTATATCACCCTGATGAGCTACAATACTGTCAATATTAATGGTAGAACTTACCTGTCTCGTTCTAAAAAAGTAGTCAATAATAGAAAAATCAATTGGAAAAAAGAGGGTTTTTAAAATGATTCCAGGAGAAACAGTTTATATTGGAGATGGTGCTTATTTGCATTTTGATGGCTATAGCCTTGAATTTAGAGCAAATGACCATGAAAAGCCAACTGATGTTGTTTGTGTTGAGGGGAATTTGATTCCCAAACTTATTGCATTGTTAGAATCTATTGTAAAAAAAAACAATACAAGTCCAGAATAGGATTGATGATTCATTTTTTGAAAAAGCGAAAAATGAAAAGAAGGAAGAAGTTTAACATGACTTATCAACAACGAAAAGCCGATAGAACGCAGCGTTATTTCAAGTATGTTTATGGTTGGAAGCAAAGACCTTGCAGTGCTTGTAATGGATCTGGTAGGTATGATAATACTGGATCTCCAAAATGCGGTGCTTGTGATGGAACTGGTAGGGAAAAATACAACTCTAATTTAGAAAAGAAAATATGTTAAAAAAGAATTTTCCTGTTATAGATTTGGACGTAGATTTTTCGATGTCTAACTACTTGAAGACAATAGTAGAATCTTTGTCATTCACTAGAATTTATAATACTTATCACAATAGACTTGCTAGAAACATTATTATTGATGAGTTTGAGGCAATAGGACATAAAGCTAGAGTTGAAGGCGATTATGGCAATATTGTAGTTGGAGATTTATCAAAAGCCAAATATTTGATAGGATCTCATTACGATACTGTTCCTGAAACTCCAGGAGCCGATGATAATGCTTCTGCTATAGCAGTAATGTTGGCTGTTGCTAGTAAGATAAATAGTGAAGAAGTTTGTTTTGTTTCATTTAATTGTGAAGAATTTGGTCTTAAAGGCTCAACAGATTTTGTGGCAAATTTGCCTAAAGACCATAAATTAGAACAAGTTCATATTTTAGAGATGGTTGGTTATAAGACTGATTTGCCGAATAGTCAAAAAAATCCAATTTCTAGCTATATGACTGTTCCTACAGTTGGAGATTTTATTGGCTTTATTACTAATGACAATGCAATGTTGAAACAGGTTTTAAGTATTCAAACTGATGTTAAAGTTGTAGGTTTTACAATTCCCAAATTAGTTGTTGGATTAGCTGAAACATTTGCTCCACATGTGTTTAGAAGTGATCATGCACCATTTTGGCGTGATAAAATATCTGCCGCTATGTGGACAGATACTGCTGAGTTCAGAAACAGTAATTATCATAGTGTTTCAGATACTCCAGACACTCTTGATTATGAATTTATGTCAGGAATTACTAGATTATTAACAAATATTGTTTCTAAGCAAGTTGGCATTCATGAATAAGGTTGTGAATTGGGTAGAATTTAAAAAAGGTTTGTTGTGGCATGAGCTTTTTTGGGATTGGCCTATATCTGGAGTTGCTATTTTTGAAAATGAAAAAGTTTACTTTCATATGCTGGAAGAAGACGATGATGGTATAAATCGTAAATTTGGCATTTATAAGTTGCCTGATGATATTTGGAAGCATATTGATGTTAGACACGATTCTTTTTGTGAGCATGTTGGTGGTCATTGTAATTATGTAGATGGTAAAAGATCTCATAATTTGTTGAAAGATCGAAGTGGATGGTTTAATTTTTACGACAAGTACAAAGACGATCCTGAAATAGATTTTAGCGTTTGTGAATTAATAGGAGTTGTAGACTCTTCTTTGGATTGAAATTTGAAATGGAATTCTTTAAGTCAACTGGGGTTTTAAGATATGGTTGGGAAAGTTTGGTCTTAGATATAGATCAGGGCATTGTTGACTTTTACAGGTCTTTAATTCCCAAATACATTGAAATGAACAGGCAGAAATATGCAGCTCACATTTCTGTGGTAAGAAAAGAAGTTCCTCCATATTATTCAGAATTTTGGAGGAAACATGAAGGAGAAGTCATTGAATTTGAATATTCAAATTACATTTACAATGGAACTGTTTATTGGTGGCTAAATGCTTATTCTAAGCGACTAGAAGAGATCAGGTCTGAATTAGGTTTGTCCATTTTAGATCAGTTTAATGAGCCTTTTAGAAATTATTCTTGGACATTTCATACAACTTTAGGCAATATTAAGAATTTGGATTAATGTAAAAAATGTAATCTTTTTGAATTGTGCTATATTTTGGCACTCCTTTTAATTTGATTTCTTTTCCATCTATAACTAGAATTTCTAGAGATTTCCAAATTAAAGGTTTGAGGTTGCTATCGTCTTTTTTGTAGCATCTATGACAATTAATTGGATCTAAATAGCTTACCTCTCCATTGTAGATACATTTGGTTTTTTCAGTACCAAAGTCTGATTTGTGAATGTAGAAGGTTGCTGGAAGTTCTATATTTTCTTCGCACATGCACATATTAGTGTATGTGATTGTTCCAATCTCTTTTTTTAACCAATTGTTTTTCATTTTGATGATTTCTTTATGTGAATTTTAAATTTGATAGTGATAAATAAAGTTCTGTGGTGTAAAGGCAGCACAGCTATCTCTGAAATAGCATGATTAAGTTCGAATCTTGACAGAACTGTTTTTTTTAATTATATTAAAGTAGTATGATGGAATTTATATTTTTTTGGTGTTTGACTGGGATTGCTTGCTCATTTTATTGGCCAATAAGATATCGTGAACATTTGGATGTTGGTGATTGGATAGATATTTTGAGGTGGTTGCCAATAAACATGTGTTTTGGGCCTTTTTCTTTATTAACAACTTTTCCTATTTAAATAGATTTTGAGGTGAATGATGAGGGAGTAAATTTTGAGATGCAGGAAAAAATGGATCAAGTGATTCAATTTCTGCATGATTCAATTCGTTGTGTCAGAAGTACAATAAATCCTAGTTTTATTGAAACATTTAGGATTTCTTATTGTGGAAGTAGTATGTTGATAAAACATATTGCTAATACTAGTTCTAATAAAGGGCAAGTGCTTGTAAAACCTTATGATCTTAATAATTTAGGAGCAATACAAAAGGTTCTTAAAGAAGCTGGTTTTAATTCTTATATTTTCTCAAAGGATACTGTAGCAGTTTCAGTTCCTCCTATAAGTGGAGAAGAAATGGATCGTGTAAAATCTAGAATTAAGAAATTGGGTGAAGAATCAAGAGTTTCAATAAGAAGTATAAGAAAAATTTTTAGATCAAAAATAGATAAAACTTTATCAGAAGATGATCAAAAAGCTTTAGAAGCTTTTATACAAAAAAATACTGATGAGTATATTGACATGATCGATGAAATGATTCAAGATAAGCTTATGAACATTTGAAAAAGGAGTTTATTATGTTTTGTCTTGAAACGATTAAAAGTGTAAATAAAGAAGCTGTAAGATTGGCATCAGAAGGCTTGTCAATATATGACGCTTATAAAAATATTGGCATTAAAACTGCATGTATTGAAATAAGTCTTTCAGCTTTAGATAAGCCTGAAAAAGAAGTTGAAAAAGAAAAGATTAGAAAATAATTTTTGACGGTAGAAACGAAATGGGTAAGGTGCCCAAGCTGTCTGCAAAACAGTTGTTAAGTGGTTCGATTCCACCTACCGTCTTTATTTTTCAAAATCATTAATCATAACTTTTATTTGTTCGATATAATCTTCAGCCCATAACAAATGTTTGGGTGCTGGTTTTATATCTTTAGATAACGAATAGTTTGTGTTTTTTGATAGCTGTAATTTTAACAATGAAGCTGGATGAAATATGTGAATAGACAATGGCTTATCTATGTGTACAGATTTTTTATTATTTTCTGTAAAGTTAGCTCTATTAACTTTACCATGCCCATAAAACATGTTTATTGGATTGTCACTTGTTAAAGCATAAGAAT
>JAULBV010192048.1:0-20539 GCA_032358295.1 Pterothamnion heteromorphum | reverse complement strand
TCACCATCAGAAAAGCGCTCTACAATACGACTCGGAAAGTTCAACGCCTCATGTGGCCCAAACTCCCAAGGCAACACATCTTTCGGCTCCCCATAATGGAACAACAAATACTCCCAAACCAAACGCTCACTCTCATATCCTTCCTTCATATATCCAACACCTAAACTACCCAACCCCTCATCCGAGAAAAAAATAAAAAACCTCGCAAAACTCACCCCTCCCGTGACGCTCTTATTACGGCATCCAAGCCAAATTCCCGCTGGAAATCTCTCCAAAAATTTGGCAAACTAACTTCCCTTCATGAACCCTCTCCCCCCAGACGAAAAAAAACTCATCCCTAAAGAGTTACAAGAGCAGCTCGACCACTTCAAAGCCAAGCTCTGGAAAATCAAAATCACCGAAGCCCTCATCGCCGGCCTCCTCGGCCTCCTCCTCTCCTTTCTCCTCGTCTTCCTCCTCGACCGCTTCGTCGCCACCCACCCCATCCTCCGCCTCGCCATCCTCCTCTGCGGCACCTCCCTCTTTGCAATATTTGCGCCCTACTGGGTCAACAAATGGGTCTTCAAACACAACCACGAAAACCAACTCGCCCGACTCATCTCCCAACGCTACCCTCGCCTCGGTGACCGCCTCCTCGGCATCATCGAACTCCAAGGCCAAGAAGGAAGTAGCGAATACCTCTCCCCAGAGCTCCGCCGTGCCGCCATGATTCGCGTCGCCGCTCAAGCCAAAAAACGCGACCTTACCGAAGCCCTCCCCGCCTCCCGTAAAAACCTCGGCATCGGCCTCCTCTCGGCCCTCGCCGCCCTCATTATCACCGCCTTCATCATCGCCCCAAAAGCAGGCACCAACGCCATCAAACGCTGGGCCATGCCCCTCGCCGACATCGACCGCTACACCTTCACCCATCTCCACCAAGTCCCCAAAACCCTCACCGTCCCCTACGGAGAACCCTTCACCCTAACCCTCCGCCTCAAAGACAGCACCGAGAAAACCCCCATCACCGGCCAAGCCCGCTACGGAAAACAGAACTGGCTCCAAACCAATCTCCAAAAAAAATCCTACACCTTCAACTTCCCCGCCCAACAAAAAGAAAACGACCTCCAGATCGAAATCGGTGACGCCACCCCCACCATCCGCGTCAAACCCGTCCTCCGCCCTGCCATCGAATCGATCATCGCCCAAATCACCCTCCCGTCCTACCTCCAACGCGAAACCACCGAATCCGACCTCCGCTCCGGCAACCTCCCCATCCTCAACGGAAGCACCTTCACCCTCGACGCCACCACCACCCGCCCGCTCAAATCCGCCACCCTCACCTCCAAAACCACCCCCCTCATCCCACGTAGCATCGACGAAACAAACCCCTACCATCTGCCACCTGCACCAGAAAACCCAACACCTCCCGAGACAGCCACCACCGTCACCCACAAACTCAAGCCCCTGAAAAACCGCATCCTCGCCAAAAACCTCACCCCTCCCACTCAATCCGAAGCCCAAAGCTTCACCCTAAGCTGGACCGACATCCTCGGACTCCAAGGCGACAAACCTCTCAAATTCAAAGTCACCCCATACCAAGACCAAACCCCCACCATCTACCTCCAAGGCATCGACAGCCAAATCGTCATCCTCCAAGAAGACACCCTCGACTTTGAAGTCCTCGCCGAAGACGACTTCGGAATCAAAACCACCGGCCTCGAATGGCGCGGCAAATTCAATAAACCCACCGATGACAGCCCCGCCGTCGGCGAAATGACCCTTGCCCAAGGTGACCCCCACGCCACCCGCCTCAGTGAGCCCGTCACCTTCTCCCCCGGCTCCATGGGCATCCAGCCCCAAGTCCTCATCATCCGTGCCTACGCCGAAGACTACTTCCCCGAGCGTGGCCGTATCTACTCTCAGCCACTCGTCGTCCACATCCTCACCCGCGACGAACACGCCCAGCTCGTCCAAAACGAATTCTCTAACCTCGTCGGAGAGCTCGAAGACGCCGCCCGCCGTGAACAAACCAACCTCGACGAAAACCAACGCCTCGACCAAAAAGAAGCACCCGAGCTCCGCAAAAAAGACAACGCCCAACAACTCGAAAACCAACTCAAAGCAGAAGAAGAAAACCGCGAGCAACTCACCGACCTTGCCCAAAAAATGGAAGAGCTCTTCAAACAAGCGGTCAAAAACGGAGAAATCCCCAAAGAAAACCTCAAAAAACTAGAAGATACTCGCCAAAGTCTCCAAGAGCTTTCCAAAGAAGACCTTCCCAAAGTCGAAGACCAACTCCAAAAAGCCCAAGACCAAAACCAATCCGAAGAACAAAATAAGGAAGACCTCCAGAAAGCCATCGAGGAACAAAAGAAAGCCGTCGAAAAAATGCGCGACACCATCGAGAAATCTCGCGAAGCCAACCAAGACCTCGAAGCCGCCACCTTCATCAACCGACTCCGCCGCATCTCCACCCGCCAGAAAAATATCGGCAACACCCTCGACGACAGCATGCCCGAACTCGCCGGCAGACCCCTCGACCGCATCGACCCCGCAGACCTTCGCCTCCTCAATAGCCAAGGGCTCGAACAACGCCACCTCGCCTCAGACACCCGCTGGATACAAGAAGACCTCGAACACTTCTCCTCCCGCTCCAAAAAAGAAATCTACGCCACCCTCGCCCAAGAACTCCGTGAGCTTCGCCTCGACTACTTCATGGAAGACAACTCCCAGCGCCTCACCGAAGACAACCACACAACCCTCGCCGCAGACCTTTCCCACCACCTCGCCGCGCTCATCGACGAACTTGCCAAAAAACTCGACGACTCCGCCAAAAAAGACAGCGACGGAAGCGGCGGCGAAGGAGGCGGCCCACCCCCCGGAGACGAAGACTTTGAATACATGCTCAAACTCATGAAGCTCATCCAATCTGAACAAGGCATCCGCTCCCGAACCCGCGCCATCGAACAACTTCGCCGCAACCAACTCAAAAACGCCCAACCTTCAGCTCCCACAATCCAATGAAAGCCAAATATCTCTTCCTCACTGCGCTAGGCATTGTCATACTCCACGTCCCCCTTCACGCCCAAGAGAGCAAGCCCGCGCCTACTCCAGAAAAGAAGCTCACCCCCGAGCAAGAAACTAAACACCGCAAAGCCTCTGACAATCTCTCCCTCGACCAAGACGACCTCAGCGCCGACGTCCAAGAAATGATCGACCTCGAAACGAGCGAAAAAGTCGTCACCCTCTTTGAAGAAATCGAAACCCTCATGGGCGAAGTCACCGACCAACTCGAAGACGCCAAAACCGGCGGTGAAACCATGGCCGCCGAATCCGAAATTATCGAAAAAATCTTCGAAGCCGCTAAAGAAAAATCTCAATGACAATCGAGCTCTGGAGAACCCTCCAAGCAAAAAAGCATGGGTGCCATGCTTGAAATGATGGAAAGAATGATGGGCAAAAAACCTGGCGAAGGAGAAAAACCCGGCGACAAGCCCAGCGACACCGCCGGCCAAGGAGGAGAAGGAGACTCCGACACTGCCAACGAAAAACTCGGCGGAGAAAACTCCCAAGGCAACCCCGCCCGCAAAGTCCCCAAAACCGCCGGAATCGCAGGACAAGCTCTCCCTCAAGAATTTCAACAAGCCCTCGAAGCCTACAACAAATCCCAACAGCTCAAAAAATAGCCACCGCCATGAAACATAAACTCCAGCAAAGTATCATCATAGCGGCCCTCTTTGTGCTCACCCTTACCATCACCCACGCCCAAACCCTCTCCACCCAGAGCACTCGCCAAAGCGACCCCATCCCAGCCAAAGTCGAAGCCATCTACACCAAAGGCCTCAGCTACCTCGCTAAAAACCAAGACAAAAATGGCTCCTGGCCTGACTCACGCGGCAAAGAACCCGGCGTCGTCGGCCTCGCCACCATCGCCTTCCTCGCCAAAGGAGAAGACCCTAACTACGGACGGTATTCAGAAAACATCAAACTCGCCGTCGACTACCTCCTCAAACAACAAAACTCGCGCAACGGCTACATCGGCCGCAGCATGTATAACCACGGCTTCGCCACCCTCGCCCTCGCCGAATGCAGCGGCATGGTCAACGACGACCGCATCGGACCGGCCCTTGAAAAAGCCGTCCAGCTCATCCTCAACGCCCAAAAGCGCAACCCAAAGAAAGCTTGGCGCTACGCTCCAGATGACAACAGCGCCGACTCCACCGTCGCTGGTTGCCAAATCGTCGCCCTCCTCGCAGCCCGCAACGCCGGCGTCGCCGTCCCCGACAGCGCCATCCGCAAAGCCCTCGACTATATGAAATCCTGCCGCGCCAACGACGGAAGCTACGGCTACACCTCACCCAGCTCCGGCCGCCCCACCCTCACCGCCATCGGACTCCTCTGCTACTCCCTCGCCAAAGAGAAAGACGCCCCCGGCTACCAAGAATCCCTCGCCTACCTCAAACGCAACCTCAACTACCGCGACGCCACCTACACCTACTACTTCGAATACTACATGTCCCAAGCCCTCTTCCAAGCCGACGAAGAAACTTGGCAAGCCTGGAACGAAAACAACATCCGCTTCTTCGGTGCCAGCCAACTCGCCGACGGCTCTTGGCCCGGCGGTCACGGCCCCGCCTTCAGCACCTCCGGCGCACTCCTCTCCCTCGCCCTCAACTACCGCTTCCTACCCATTTACGAAAAATGAAACGCCCACTTCACAAGTTCCTCAGCCTAGCAGCTCTCCTCTCATTCTCCCCTCTGGCCACCCTGCAGGCCACCCTGCAGGCCACCCTGCAGGCCGCTCCTCAGAACACCGACATCCTTCTCTTCCAGAACGGCGACACCCTCCACGGCACCTTCCAAGAAATCACTCCCGACGGCCAAATTACCTGGCTCCGTGAAGGCTGGAAAGACCCCGCCACCTTCGCCAAAAAAGACCTCCACCAAATCATCTTCAACCAAGGGAAAAGCCACCAGCCTCTCGTCACCCAATCAAGCATCTACCTCAATAACGGAGACATCATCGCCGGAGACATCATTGAACTCTCCTCCAACCAAGCCACCATCGACACCGCCTTCGCAGGCAAACTCACTCTCCCACGCAAATTCATCGCCCGCATTCAGCCCACCCTCTATAACGGTGAACTCATCTACCAAGGTCCCACCGAAACCACCGGCTGGGAAGTCGCCCTCGAACGCCACGTCAAACCCCCAGAAAAAGAAGACGACGAGGAAGAGAACGACGACGAGGAAGAAGAAAACGAAGACGAATTCAACCTCAATGCCGACGACACCCCGCCCCCACCAATCGAATACGACCTCAAAAAACTCCAAGAAACCAAAGAACTCGAAACCAAGGAACCCTCTTGGGTTTACCAAAGCGCCGCCTGGCACGCCACCGGAACCCGCCCCCTCATCAGCCCCTTCAACCTCCCTGACCAAGTCAAAATCCGCTTCAAACTCGAATGGACCGGCAACCTCGCCACCTCCGTCGTCCTGCACGGAGAGCGCCCCGAAGACAACAGCCTCGCCAAAGCACCCACTCCAAAAGCCAACGTTCCCAAAAAAGATAATAACAAAGCCAACAAAGAAGCAGTCAAAGGGAACGAAGCTCCCCCGCAAGACCTCCGCATCCAACCACTCCCGGCCCACGGCCTCATCAAGCAAAGCTTCTCTCACGCCCACTACCCACACAGCTTCAAGAAATCCTACATCCTCAGCCTCTCCCAAAACTACATCAGCCTCCAGCGCTCCTCTCTGGACCAAAACAACCAGCCGTCTAACGAAATGGTCACCAACGACCACACCAGCCTCCCCATCAAACAACACGGCAGCGCTGAAATAGAAATCCGCTGTGACCGCGACCGCAAACTCATCGCTCTCTTCGTCGACGGCCGCTTCATCACCCAATGGATCGACAGCACCGGATACTTTGCCCCAGGCGACACCTTCGCCATCTGCAAAAACCGCAGCGACTCAAAAATCCGCATCTCTCAATTTCTCGTCACCACTTGGGACGGCAACATGGACTCCGCCAACAGCATGGATCACCCCGACCGCGACATTCTCATCACCAACAACGGTACCGACCGCTACTCCGGCACCCTCGAAGCCATCCAAGACAACACCGCCAAACTCGACGGCAGCTACGCTAAGCTCAACATCCCCCTCGACAAACTCCTCGACATCCGTCTCGCGCGCAAAAAAGTAGCCCCCGACCCACAAGACGATGAAGACGCCGAGCCCAATCTCGCCCACTCCCTCGCGACCTTCTTTCCCCACGGCCGCCTCACTCTAGAACTCAAAAAATCAGACCAAGGAAAACTCCTCGCCATTCACCCCCTTCTCGGAGAACTCCCCATCAATCCCGCCCACCTTTCCATCCTCCACCTCTCCCACCAAGACACCACCTACCTCAAATGGGACTTTTAACCTCCCTCCCAACGCCTCGCGCTATGCTTCAACTTTCCATAACCATGAGAACTCTTTCCCGTAAAGTAGTGACCATCGTCGGCCTGTGCCTGAGCCTCACCACCCTCCAAGCTGATGAAATTCAGCTCAAAAACGGCAACCACATTAAAGGTAAAATCACCGCCCTCGACGACCAAGGCCAAGTCACCTTCACGACCCCCCACAGCGCCGAACCCATCACTCTCCGCGCAAACAACTTTCAATCCATCACCCTCGGCGAAAATCACCTCAGTGCCGACGAAGAAGAAAGCACCAACCCCAGCCAGCCCAACCAAATCGCCCGCCTTATCAACGGCGACTTCATCGTTGCCTCCATCAACAAAATCACCGACGACACCGTCACCCTGCGCGGCAAAAGCCTCCCCGAAACCATCATCCCGCGCCAACACCTCGACTACGTCCAATTCGGCCACAGCATTCATAAACTGGTCTACAACGGCCCCAAAAACCTAAGCGACTGGAAATCGGTCAGCGGCTTCACCCTCCACGAAGGAGAACTCGTCTCTAGCCAACGTGGACGCGCCTCCCTTGAAAAAATCCTCCCGCAAAACTTCGCCCTCGACTTCAACCTCAGCTGGGACGAAGGCCAAGCCCCCAAGCTCAAATACCATTTCGGCTCAAAAAAAACCTCACCCTATAGCAGCGGGTCTTGGTATTATCTCAGCATCAATAACCGAGGCGTCTCGATCTATAAAAAGAACTCAGACAGCCGCACCCGTTACACCAGTCTCAGCAACATCAGCTTCAAACCAAGCGACTTCCCACAGAACAAACTCCACGTCAACCTACGCTGCAATCGCGATAACGGCACCATCTTTCTCTACCTCGACGGCAAACTCGCTGACTCCATTTATGGTCTCGAAGACATCCCCACCGGTAACAACATCATCCTCGAATCCAACGGAGACAACAACAGTATCAACCGCTTCACCAACTTCGACATCTACGAATGGAACAGCATCAAGCCCACCCAAAACCCCAGCCAACGCGAAAAGCACGACCAAGACTCCTTCCTCAATAACGAAGGCGACCTCTACACCGGAAAACTCCTCGGGCTCAAAACCTCCGACAAAAAGGAATCCACCTTTCAGTTCCGCAACATGCACACCCCGAAACCTTTCGAGATTCAGCCCAAACAACTCACCTACCTCTTCTTCGCTCAAAAAGAAACAGTCAAAGGCACCGCCGTCCACGAAAGCCAACCTTACCTCCTCCACCTCAAAGACGGCGGACAGCTCCAAATCAAAGCCCCCCTCTTTAACGAAAAAACCCTCCAAGCTACCCACCCCATCCTCGGTGCCATTACCCTCCCGAAAGACCAGCTCAGCCGCCTTACCGTCGAATAAGCTTCCCACCTCTCCCCGCCATGAACACCCCTCTCCTCAGCCTCACCGCCCTCCTCATCGCCGCTGCGACCTTTGTAACCTCGACAACTTCGGTAAATTCCCAAGAAGCGGCTCCTCAAAAAACTGCTGAGAAAACCACGCCCGGCCTCCTCACCTTCCTCGACCAAACAAAAATCGAAGGCTTCCCTCTCGCCCACAAAAAAGGACAGCCCCTCCAGTGGAACTCCCCCCTCTTCCTGAAGCCCACCTCCTTTAACATTACCAAACTCGTCAATCTCCACCTCCCTAAAACCACCAACCACCCCAGTCTCGAAGACAACCCCGACCTCATCGAAATCACCATCAAACGTAGCGAAGACACCTTCATCGGCGCCCTCGAAAGCTTTGACGAAGAAACGGTCACCCTCAGCACCAGCTACGCCGGCATCCTCAAGATTCGACGCGACATGATCAAAAAATTCCGCGTCCTCGACCAAGAAAAATCCCTCCTCGGATCCACCAGCACCCTCCTCGACGACTCCTGGGTCGTCGCCCCAGAAGCCTCCTGGATTCTCAAAGACAGCCAACTCCTCTCCTCACGCGCCGGCTCCTTTGGCACCGAAATCAAAACCCCCCGCTACTCCCAATACTCCTTCGACCTCGAATGGAAAGAATTTCCCCGCATCTCCATGCACTTCCTCGGCGATGAAAAATTCCAGAACTACTACGAATTTAGCCTCCAGTCTCTCTACAACATCAACTTCCGCAAACACGGCCCTAACCTCCGTCACCGTAACCACTTTCAACGGATCGACCCCCAAAAGCTCCGCTTCCTCAACTCCCAAGAAAACGCCCGCCTCGACATCTACCTCGACCGCGAAAAACGAGTCTTCACCCTCTACATCGAAAATCAACTCATCCTCGAATACGTCGACCCAGAAATACTCGCCGTCCCTCAAAACAAAAACGAAGCTAACAAAGAGAACGCCGCAAAAGAAGATGCCGATGAGATCGAGCCCCACGGCCATCACTTCCGCTTCTTCAACTCCAAAAGCACCCCCCTCAAAATCTCCCGCTTTGAAGTCCTCTCCTGGAATGGCAAACTTCCCAAACCCATCCGTAACGAAGCAAACCTCCCCCCCGGATTTAAACCAGAAGGCACCTCCATCAGCCTCCGCAACGGTGACCGCATCTTCGGAGAACTTCTTGGCATCAAAAATAAAATCGCCACCATCAAAACCACCCGAGGCAACGTCCAGCTCCCTCTCATTTTCATCAAAGACCTGCCCATCACCTCAAACCAACAACCCAACGAGCCCATCCTCCGCCCGCACGACATCCGCGCCTGGTTCCACAACGGCGGCCACCTCACCTTCGAACTGGATCAACTTGCCCCAGACAAAATCACCGGTAGTAGTCAAACCTTTGGCACCGCTACCTTCGACCTCTCCGCCTTTCACCGCCTCGACTTCAACATCCACGAAGAAGAAGTCAAAGCCCTCAGTGGAAAATCCTCGTGGTAAAGGAGACAACGGCCCATGAAAAATGCTTCACTCGACTGGCCTCACATCGCCGAAGAATTCCACACCCACGCTCACACGCAAGGATTCAGCTCCACAGAACTGATCACGCATCAGGAATTCACTTCCCGTGCCTACGTTAAAGTGGCTCCTCAAAAGCCCCTCATCTACCTCTCCGCAGGAATGCACGGCGATGAACCCGCCGGCCCCCTAGCCCTCCTCGAACTTCTCAAAGAAAACGCCTTCCACGATCACTTCTCATGGATGCTCTGCCCCTTCCTCAATCCCTCAGGACTCCTCAACGGCACGCGTGAAAACAGCCAAATCTGCGACCTCAACCGCGACTATCTCCTCAAATCAATGCCTGAAACCCAAGCGCACATTGCTTGGTTAGAAAGCCACCCCACCCCCGACCTCTTTCTCTCCCTCCATGAAGATTGGGAAAGCACCGGCTTTTACTTCTACGAAATCAGCCCCGCCGGAACCTGCTCCGCCCACCGGAAGATTATCCAAGCCGCCTCACCTCACTTCGCTCCCGAACCAGAAGAAACGATCGACGGTCACCCCGTCACCGAGCTCGGCTGGATCTATCATGCCGACCAGCCGGATATCCCCGAAGGCTGGCCCGAAGCGATCTACCTCGCTCACCAAGGTTGTCCAACGTCCCTCACCTTTGAAACGCCCAGCAGCGCAAAACTTTCAAAAAGAATCAACTGCCACAAAGCAATCGTCAAAGAAGCACTCCAGCTCCTGAACGGCTCAAACTGAAATAGCCAACTCTCTAAAGTTCAATCCCCAGCATCTCAGGGAGAGCTTCGCGTGGGCGCCAGGTGAGCAACTCCGGCTCATCCTCCGTGATGAGTACGGTGTGTTCAAAATGTGCCGACATCTTCTGATCCGCACTGATGACCGTCCAGCCATCATCCAACCACTTCACTTTCCCCGTGCCCGCGTTAATCATCGGCTCAATCGCTAAAATCATTCCTGGCTTCAAAATCGGCGTCCGTCCCGCTGGTCGGTAATTGGGAACCTGCGGCTCTTCGTGAAGATCACTCCCCACGCCATGGCCGACCAAATCTCTCACCACGCCCATCCCAAATTTCCTGACATGCTCTTCCACCGCTCCGCAAACATTGGCCAACTTCTCGCCAGCGCGCGCGTGTGAAATCGCCTCAAAAAGGGACTGCTCGGTCACTGCTAACAGCCGCTTGGACTCCTCGCTCACCTTGCCCACTGGCACCGTCGTTGCATTGTCGCCAATCCACCCGTCCGCCGTTACACCCACATCTATCGAGACCAAATCTCCTTCTAAAATCACGCGGTCACCGCCAATCCCGTGCACCACTTCTTCGTTAACTGAAATACAAATACTCCCTGGAAATCCCCGGTAGCCCAAGAAAGTCGCAGTACAACCACGCTCCTTAATCATTTCCGCCGCAATCGCATCAATCTCCCCCGTCGTCTTCCCCGCCTCGATAGCCTTCGCAGTCCCCACAAGCACCTCACTGGCGAGCCGCCCTGCAGTACGCATCTTTTCGATTTGCTCCTCCGTCTTGATTCTGATTCCGTTTTTACGTCGCTTAGCCATCGTCTTTTTTCAAAAAATTGATTCATCCCTCCCTAAACAAGAAAGACTCTCGTTATTTACACCTATTATTGAAGATTGAAACCATTAATCTCACCCAAGAAAGTAAAAGATTTTAAAAGAATCCACTTTACACTCCACGTTCTCGCGCTAGTCTCTGCCTCCCTCCAAGGAGTAAGAAAGTAACCCCTACTTGGAAAAACCTTTAACCGACCGACCATTATGAAAGTCCTCTCATCACTCTCTTCCGCCAAACGCCGCCACGCAGACTGCCAAGTTGTTAAACGCAAAGGCACCCTCTACGTCATCTGCAAGACCAACCCTAAGTTCAAAGCACGTCAGGGATCAACACGCGGAACACGTCTCTCCAAAAAGGGAGTTAAGTAAGATCATCTTACCAACCAATTTCAAAAGAACGACGGCCTCAGAGCCGTCGTTTTTTGTACCCTCAAGCCATTATTTGAATACACATGTAGACCGTGGGTTCTGCTTCGTTTCGAATTAAACGCTACCGCATAGCTCAAACAATTGCCAATCCTGGATTCTTGCCCCAACGGTGTGTTCACAGTCCCATGCTACACGGTATGCAATTTCGATAACTGGCACCTTTTCTGGCGCACCTTTAAGATCATCAATCACAACATATTCTAAAGAAATATACTGTAATACCTCATCTTCATTCAAAATAATGGGAAAAGGTTCCTCTGCCTCTTCTATTTCTCCGTCATCGAAAGCACATTTATAAGGTTCATAGTGTTCGAACAAACCACGTTTGATCTGCCTTTCGACAGAATGAAATTTGTTAGGCAGTTCGTGAGCGAGAGCCAGACTCCTCATATCAGGAAGCTTTCGACTGCCACATAATCGGATCTCGATATTTCCGGCCTCTGGCAACTTCATGGTTCCCCTCCACAGGCCACCTGAGCGTTTCAAACTACCGAGGAACTCATCCTGATAATCCTGACTTTTAAATATACTAAACATGACTCTCCAATTTTAAATCCTAACTTTGCGCCTTAGCGTCTTTGCGGGAGGCTTAAGGAAAAATCAGCTCTTCAGGCAGGCGTTTAACCCCACTCCGAGAACTCAACGCCCAAAGCACGCTCAATCCCCTTCAGGCGATTCTTCTCTCTAGGCTCAATCAAAACCAAAGAAACTCCCGTGCGGCCTGCTCGTGCGGTGCGACCCGCGCGGTGCGTGTAATACTCCAACTGATCAGGTAACTGGTGGTGAAGCACAAAGGCCAAGCCCTCCACATCAATCCCCCGTGCCGCTACATCAGTCGCAATTAGAAACTGCAAACGTTCCTTCTTAAAAGCCCGCATCACCTTATCTCGCTCCAACTGCGTCAGGTCACCCTGCAACACCTCTACCGAGAAACCAGCCTCCGCAATATGCTTTCCAAGCGTAATTGCACCCGCCTTCGTCCGAGCAAAAATTAGCCCACGGTCATCGCCCCGCTTCTTCAAAAAACGGGTAATAAAATCTACCTTATCTCCGCGACCAACCAACTTAAAACGATGCGTAATATCACGGTTCACCTGATGAGCACGGTCAACAGTCAGCTTCTCAGGCTCGCCATTCATACACTCCTCCACCAGCCGCTTAATACTCTCAGGGAAAGTAGCCGAAAACAACCAAGTCGCCCCGCGCCCACGCGTCAGACCAAAAATCTTCCCAAGCTCCTTCTTAAATCCCAAGCTCAGCATTTCATCAGCCTCGTCAAGCACCAGATATTTCACCTCGTCCAAGTTCAGAGCCTTCCGACTAATCATATCTAACAATCTCCCTGGAGTAGCGACAATCAAATGCGTCGGGCGCTGTAACGCTGCCACCTGTCGGTCGATTTTATCACCGCCACAAAGCACCTCACAAAAAATCCGATCCTCCCGCGCCACATACTTCGTAAACTTAAAGAGCTGCTTCCCGATCTGTTTCGCCAACTCGCGAGTAGGCGCAATCACCACCCCCTGAATCACAGGGTTACGGGGATCAACCCGCGCCAAAAGCGGCAAACCAAAGGCTGCCGTCTTTCCTGTTCCCGTCTGCGCTTGCGCCACTAGATCACTCCCCCGCGTCGTCAAAAAAGGGATCGCCCTCCGTTGCACCTCCGTCGGCGAACTAATCTTCAACTCCTCCAAAGCCTGTACAAAAACCGGCTTCACTCCTAATTCAACAAACGGATGACTCATAATGATAATTTTCTATTCCAATAACTGCGATTCAACAAAGCACAAAAGACTCTACTCTCCTTGGCCTCGGCTCTTCGGCACGGCCAAGATCTCCACATAAACCGAAGCTCCCTTAGGAAGCACCACCGTAGGCTTCACCTTTTTGGCATTCTTAATTCTTCGGCTTTCCTTAGCTGCCTCAGCTGCAACTTCGGGAGATTCGTCAGCCACGACTGATTCAGGAGTTTCCACGGGGGCCACTTCAAAAGACTTCAGGTCGGCCGCTTCATCGATCGCCTCATTGAGCGACTTCTCATGCACCACCTCTGCGCTCTCCGCATCTTTGCCAACCCGACACTCAAAGCCCCAAAAGTCAGCATCTTCCGGCAAAGTCTTCGCACGCTCTCGTTTAAAATATTTCTTAACATCCCGCTTAATCATCTCCACCAACCGCGCAGGCGCGTGGCGGTCATTCTGTATTGGAAAGCTCTTCTTCATGCCATCTTCTCACCCACCCCGCCCCAATTGTCGAGCTAGATCCACTTAGAAAACTCCAAATTTCAAGTATCAAATTCCAATCTTTTCTATCCGACCTCTACAAAAACATTCGTTAGATCCTCCAGATTCGCGGCTTAAAAATAATCCTACAACTCCCCACGCCCAATATCTAAAAAATCTGCGTTTATCCGCGTTCATCTGCGGTTAAAAAAATTCCGTGTATTTCGTGTATTCCGTGGTTCCTTCCCTTACAATCCCGCTCATGAAAATCACCTCCGCGGAATTCCTCACCAGCTCCCCTGACTACGAATCCTGTCCCGCGCCCACCCACCCTGAATTCGCCTTCATTGGCCGCTCCAACGTCGGAAAATCATCCCTCCTCAATATGATCACACGGAAGAAAGGCCTCGCCACCGTCTCCCAAAAGCCGGGCGCGACCCGCATGATCAACTTTTTCACCATCAACAACAAAATCAACTTCGTTGACCTCCCCGGATACGGCTATGCCAAAGTCGCCAAAGCCGATCGTCGCCTCTTCCTACAGTTTATCGAAGAATACCTCAGTCAACGCCAAGGCCTCCGCTGCATTATTGTCCTCATCAACGGCCAACACAGCCCGCAAACTTCCGACCTCGAATTCTGCGCCTGGCTCGCCTCCAACGGCCTCCCCTTCGTCATCGCCTTCACCAAGATCGATAAACTTAAGAAAAACAAAGCCTTCGCCAACGGCGAAGCCTTCCTCAACTCCCTCGCCAACTACACCGAAGGAACGCCTCGCACCTTCTACACCTCCGCCAAAAACGAAGACGGTCGCCGCGAGCTCCTCCTCTTCCTAGACCAAGCTATCAAAGCCAAGTAACGTAATCCAAATTTCGATTTCTTAGAAAAGATCTGCTAGATTCGTTAGATTCGCGGTTTAAAAAAAATCTGCGTTAATCAGTGAAATCTGCGGATCATAAAATCCCGATCACCAGCCACCTCTTCTTTCTTGATTCTTCTCTCTTAATTCTTATCTCTTAATCCATCATGAGCCCCACCGAAGCCAACCTTCAACTTGCCCAACTCACCGCCGGCACCTCCCAGATCATCTCCGAGAAATCCCTCCTTGAAAAACTCAACGAAGGTCGCCCCCTCCGCATCAAGTTTGGCGTCGACCCCACCGCCCCTGACATTCACCTCGGCCACACCGTCCCGCTTGAAAAACTGCGCCAGTTCCAAGAACTCGGCCACCACGCCATTCTCCTCATTGGCGACTTCACCGCCACTGTGGGTGACCCCACCGGCCGCAGTACTGCTCGCCCGCCGCTCACCCGCGACGAAGTCCTTGCCAATGCCGCCACCTACACCGAGCAAGCCTTCAAAGTCCTCGACCGCGAAAAAACCGAAATCATCTTCAACGGAGACTGGTTCCGCAAAATGAGCTACGAGCAAATCCTCAAGCTCAACGCGCAAGTTACCCTCCAGCAAATGCTCCAGCGTGAAGACTTCAAAGAGCGCGTCGCGCAAGGGAAAGAAGTCCGGCTCCACGAGCTCCAATACCCAATCATGCAAGGCTGGGACTCTGTCGAACTGAAATCCGATGTCGAAATCGGCGGCACTGACCAGCTCTTCAACATGCTAGTCGGCCGCGACCTCCAGAAAGAAGAAGGCCAAGCCCAACAAACCGTCCTCTGCATGCCCCTCCTCGAAGGACTCGACGGCGTTAAGAAAATGTCCAAAAGTGCACACAACTACATCGGGGTCAGCGAAGCTCCCACCGAAATGTTCGGCAAGGTCATGTCGATCACCGACGAGCTCATGGACCGCTACTACCTCCTCCTCCTCGGTGAAGCCCGCGACGAAGCCCTCCACCCCATGGAAGCGAAAAAGCAACTCGCCACTAAGATCACCTCCCGCTACCACGACGAGAGCGCCGGCACCGAAGCCCGCGCCACGTGGGAAGCCCGCTTTTCCCAACGCGACACCACCGCCGGAGCAGTCAACCTTTCCATCACCGACCTCCCCACCGACGCTGGTGACCTCACTGTGCTCAACCTCGCCGCGCATGCCTACACGAACGCCTTCCAAATCAAAAAATCCAACGGTGACCTCAAAAAGCAGCACATCCAAGCCGGAGCGGTCCAACTCAATGGAGAAAAACTCACCGACCCCAGCGCCGCTATCACCCCAAAAGCCGGAGACACCCTCCGCCTCTCCAAAAAGCACACCGTCCTCTTTTCTTAAACCGCGGATCTAACGAATCTTTTCATCCATGGAACAGCCTGCTAATTCCTACGTCCCGGCATCGCCACAAGCTCCCCCTAATCCGGATGACCTTATTTACCAATACCCCGATGCTGGGTTGGGCAAACGATTCCTCAACTACGTTATCGACACCACTTTGTGGGCTGGCCTTATCATTGGGTTATTTTTTATGATCGGAGCTCTCACAATTTACGTCCCTAGCTTCGAGCCTATTTCAGATTTCATAGACTCAGATGAGTTCGACAATGGACTCCTTCCTAACCTCTTTTTCTATCTAATTTACGTTGTTTTTTTCATTCTTCAGGAACACTTCTGGGGACGCACTCTAGGTAAGCTACTCACCAATACGCTGGTCTTAACTGTTGACGATACAAAGCCAAGCCTCGGCCAAATCGTTGGGCGTTCTTTTGCCAGACTTATCCCTTTTAACAGCTTCAGCTTCTTCAGGAGAATAGGCCGCGGATGGCATGATACGCTTTCTAAAACGAAGGTGGTCGACACCAAAAAACCGCCCACCGTTCTCGTAAAAAGGCAACATCCTATCAACCCTCTAAACGCATACCTTCAAAGCAAGGAATCATAACATTCACGCCATGCTCAATTTCCTCCTTACCTCAAGTTTTGTTCTGATCGCCGCCTTATGGGCATACCTTGGTCTTTACCTCTTTGTGAACTATCAGAAAATTTTCGGCCCCCATCCTGATGACCCTGCCGAGACCCCAGGGGCTCGGTCATTTGGAGTGACACATATCGTAGCAGTCTGGGTAGGTGGCATGGCCTTGGCCATCGGTGCCGTTATTTTCAAACTTTAGCCTCACTAACTCACCAGCTCCTTCAGCCCAGGAGGAATCCGCTTGGGACGGCCACTCGTGCGATCCACAAAGACCCAATCGGTGGTTCCCTCGGCAACGAGTTCCTCGCCCCGGAAAAACTCATACTTCCGCACACTGCGCACCCGTTCATCAGTATTGATCTGCGTCTTGAGCGTCAGAACTTCTCCTAAAAAGACAGGGCGCACATAAATGATTTCATGCCGCCGCGCGAACCAAGTCGCGTTCTTCTCGGCCATCCAGTCATCTATCTGCCAAGACCGCGAATGAGCGATCGCCACCTCCTGCATCCACTCCACATAGCAGATATTATTAACGTGCCCGTTCTGATCAATCGCGGCCTCCGTGACCGCGATTTCCATTTCAAATTCTAGTGCCATTGTAGGGCCACTTTAGTCCATCGTGATAAGGAAACCACCTTTATATGGGTTCTGTTTTGCGGTGCTCTTTTTTCCATCATCTGCAAAAGGCGTCCAAATGGCGCTAAAACCAGTCCAGATCTCTGCGGGCTGCTTGAAGGTCAGCTGGCCTTCTTTTGCTTTCATTCCCCCGAGATGAAAGCGACGTTTCGCTAAAATCTCAAAGCTGGCTTCAAGCTCAGCCACGCCATCTTTAGTCAGCTCATCTTTTTCTAAGTTAGGATTTTCATAAAAAGTCAGCTTCTCCTCTTTTCGATCGAGTGTCACCACGGACAAGCGGTCGTAACGCATCAGCTTCTTCTTCTTTTTTTCAGTATCCATGTCATGGGCTTGCGGCAGATAAAGGCGAGGGAATTGCACCTCCACTGCTGGGGTTAATTTATTCGTCCCATTGTTTTTGAGCACCTTCATCAAAATGAGGATTTTGTTTCCTTTAAAGAGGTGCTTAATTTCGACTTCGTGACTTCCTGAAAACATCGCGGTGAAGGTGACCTCTTTATGCGTCAATGAAGCTTCATCTTCCGTCTTGTTAAACTGCGGGATAATCACCTGAGTATGCACTTTCCCCTGAGCGTCTTCTTCTTTGAGGAGATAGTTCACCTTGACCTCTCTGCTCAGCCCAATCGAATCAATGCGGTTTTTTCCCTTCTTAAGAAAAATATGCGTCCGCCCGTCTGCCCCGATTGCAAAATCATAGCCACGTCCCTCTTGTCCCGCAAAAAAACCCAACCACAGCTTATCGCTCAAGGTCGGCATCGTCGATGCACTGACCGAGATCAGCCCCAAAATCAAATAACTCAGCAAACAAATACGGACGTTCATCCAACGAGCGTATGCCAAGCTCAGACAGCTCGAAAAGCCCCAAAGGTGATGCAGGACAACTTAAGTCATTCTTGGGGAAGCAGTAGTCATTTTGTTCAGTAAAGAAGGCTCCAATCATCCCTACTTGACGGAAATAACGAAGCCCCCTTGATAAGGATTCGGGCGTGGTGGACGGGATCCACGTTGCGGTGCCTTAGGCTCACCTTCGGTCGCTACCGTAGGAGTCCACGTAACGTAAAAGCCGTTCCAAACCTCATTTTTCTGCCTAAATGAAATCTTGCCCTCCTTGGCCTTTACTCCTTTGAAAAGGAACTCTTTTTTAGCCAACTTCTCAAAGTTAAACTTAAATTCAGCCACACCGTCAGCGGTCAACTCATCCTTCTCGAGTTGTGGTCGCTCATAGACTTTGAGCTTCTCTTCTTTTCCTTTTAACGTTCTCACTGACATTTTATCCGAGCGGAATTTCGTTTTAAGCTTCTTCTCATCATCCAGGTCGATGCTTTTATCACTTGTTTTATAAGTATAGGGAACACTCACTTCCACCGCGGTGCTCAATTTCTTATCTCCTACATTTTCAAGGATCTTCATCACAATGAGCACCTGCCCGCCTTTAAAAACATGCTTGATACCGACCTTATGTCCACCGGTATAGGTTGCAATGAAATCCACCTCGTTCAACCTTAATGAGGCCTTCTCCACCTCTGTTTCAAACGCGTCCTCCTTGATGGATCTCTTCACCTTTTTCCCCTTCGCGTCCTCCTCATATAAAACATACTTCAGTCCTAGCTTTAGTTTTGTCGAAACCCGATCACGCCCGTCTTTAGCAAAAATCTGAGAGCTTCCATCCGTTCCTAACAAAAAATCATACGCCTTCTCCTCCTTGCCCACAAAAATACCCAACCAGCCTCGCTCAGTCATCGTCGGAAGTTCCGCCGCCATCGTCCATGAACTCATTAACACGCTGCCTAATATCGAAAATAATATTTTCTTCATGCTCCATTCATACTGTATTCAGACCACTCAAGAAAAGCGCTAAAACGGGAAAGACTCCGCCCATCAGGGTAAACTCATCTTGAATCAATTGAACCACAAAGCACACCAAGAGCACGAAGGAGGCTAGAAATCACCAGTCTATTGAGTGTATGGAGCTCATTAACGACCTCATGACTCTTCATTTATGAAAATTCTTTGTGATCTTCGTGCTCTTTGTGGTTTTCAAAGGCTATGGTAGTTTACTTTTCTCAAGATGAGTTAGCCCTGCCGCCCATACAAAAAACCTGAGCCTCCATAAGAAAGCTCAGGGTTTTTTATAGATGAAAATTTAACTATTCAAGAATCCAGAGACCCTTGGCTGACTCATGAAGCTGAGTTCCTTCTGGAGCAGAAATCTCCCGCACTCCTGCTCGTGCAGGCTTCTCTGGATAAGCGTAGCCTAAAAGGCTTTCGTAGCCGATATGGGGGCTGTATTGCTTGTAGATGAAGCGGTTTTCGTAACGCGCGTGTTCAGCGTGCTCTTTTGGCAAAGGATTTGGATAAGCTTCTTTTTCGGCCAAAGCGTAGAGGTCCGCCGTGATAACCTCTTTCCCATTGCGCTTATCTTTGAGTAAGAAAACAGGAACGCTTCCCTTCACAGGATCGGCAAGAAGGCCAGCCCAACGCGCGCCTTGGCCCGCTGTATTGATTTTCCCGTTTTTCAGATGAAGAGACTGTGTTTTTTGATCATTAAAGGCCACACGCATCACGCGAGCTTTCCCAGCAAGTTTAGCGGAATGCTCACGGATTTTGGCAAAGGTTCCCGAGACTAGATACCACCGAATCGATAATGACTCACCTGTCTTCACCTTCAGTTGAGCCGATTGCTCAGCCACTTGATAATCACGGATTTTGCTCGTTCCGGCACTCCCCCACAAAATGAGGCGCTTTCCATCAAGCTTGCCGTCGGCAGGCTTCTCAACGACCCCCTTGTCAGGGCCAAAGGAACGCTTACCGAAGACAAAGGCGAGTCCTGGTGATTGTTCATCCTTCGCATCTTTCACCCAAGCCTTCCAACCTCCTGACTTATCAACGTCGCGTTCTGGGATATCTTTCCAACCCCACAAACCGTCTTCATGCGCCCACGTTCCGTCGGGGTTAGACATGATAGTGATCGGGGTGCTCGACTTCCTAACCCCACCCCAAGGAGCACTGAAATACGCGAGCTCTTCTTTTCCGTAATTATGCAGAACTTGATTCACCTCAATGACCCCCTCGCCCAAATCACGATAGGCGGTGTAAATAAGAACCTCAGATTTCCAAACACAAGGGGTATTGGCTTGCTGCATCCAGTTCACGAGACGAAGTGTCTTCGTTTCTGGGTTCCAGTCTTTACGGAGAAGTGGCGAGTAAAAAGCGGCGTTCTTCGTAGAATCCCCTTCCGCCGCACCAGGAGTGTAAATGCCTGCCTGGTGGATGAAATACATCAACGGCTTCGTCAATTTGTAATGGTCTCCACCCGCTTCACGGTGCTTGGCTTGATATTTATGAATGGGGTCAATAAGCGCCTCATTCGTCGCCACTGCCTGCCAGACTTCATCATTCCAAGGGGAAATAGCACGCTGTGGTGGAACGGATTCGCCATAAATACCACGGAGGGAATAAATGTGGCCACCTTTACCAACGCCCAGCTTAAATCCATC
>JAULBV010191091.1:0-11574 GCA_032358295.1 Pterothamnion heteromorphum | reverse complement strand
AAAAAAAAATATGAGAGTAAAAAAAGGTCATCGTCAAGAATTAACAAGATTATTAATTGAAGATATTGTTGAATAAATTGATTTTATATAAATAACGGAATTTTATTATGGCTCATAAGAAAGGTAGTGGTAGTACTAAAAATGGACGAGATTCAAATTCTAAAAGATTAGGTGTAAAAAAATATGGTGGGGAAAGAGTAATCTCTGGAAATATTATTATTCGTCAGAAGGGTAGTCGATTTAAGCCAGGAAATAATGTAAAAATGGGTAAAGATTATACCTTATTTTCCTTAATTGAAGGTATTGTTAAGTTTGAGAATATTAATAATAAAAAACGTAAAGTGAGTGTTTATAATTTTTAAATATAGTTAAATATAATAACTTCTTTAATTCATAATATTTATGTTGAATATAAAACGATTTGTATATATTTTAGCTATTTTTTGAGAATGGTAAAAAAAATTATAATTTCTCATTTTAATAATGTGGCAGCAATTTTACAGAATAATAAAATTCAAGAAATTGTTGTAATTAGTAATACCTATCAAGTAAATGATATATATATAGGTACAGTTCAAAAAATTTTTTCAAGTATTAATGCTGCTTTTATTAAATTAGGTAAATGTGGTAAAAGCGGTTTTATACATATTAGTGATATAAAGCCTTTAAAAAGAGGTAGATATATAAATTATATAACAGATATTTTATCTATTAATCAATTAATATTGGTTCAAGTAATTAAAGAGCCAACATTAAATAAAGGACCTAGATTAACAGCAAATATTCATTTATATGGTAAATATTTAGTTTTAATGCCTTTCTGTAATATTATCTCTATTTCAAATAAAATTTATGATGATAATGAAAGAACATATTTATATGCATTAGCAGTTTTATTAAAACCACAAACGATGGGTTTATTATTTAAACCATCTGCTCAGGGTGTGCCTGAAGCTGTTTTAATACAGGACTTAGATATCTTAAAAAATCAGTGGATTTTTATTCAAAAAACAGTGATTGCTAGATCTTATCCTACTTTAGTTTATAAAGATGAAGATTTAATAAAAAAAATTGTTAGAGATTTTTATGAAGAAAGTATAAAAAAAATTATAATTGATTCTAAAGATGGTTTAAAACTATTGTATTATTATTTAAATAAATGGAATTGTATTTCTCCTATTACTAATATTAAACTACAATTATATAATAAGCAGGAATGTATTTTAGAACAATTTAATATTAAGCAGACGATTAAAGAAGCTTTAAGACCCAAGGTTAAATTAACTTCTGGTGGATACATTATTATTGAAAATAATGAAGCTTTTACTGTAATTGACGTAAATTCAGGTTCATTTAATAAAACAGATAATTCTAAAGAAGCTATTTTAAGAACAAATTTTTATGCTGCTATTGAAATAGCACAACAATTAAGAATTAGAAATATTAATGGTGTTATTATTATAGATTTTATTGATATGCATTCTCAAAGAGATCAGTTACAGCTATTAGAGCATTTTAGTAAGTTATTAAAATGTGACAATGCAAAACCACAAATTGTTCAATTATCAGAATTAGGCTTAGTCGAATTAACGCGTAGACGTAGAGGACAAAGTTTACAAGAGATATTTAGTACGATAAATGTATATGAGAATTATTCTACTGAGTCTTCTTTTAAAGCTACAATTAATATTTCAAGGCAAAATTTAGAAGATCGCTTGTTGATTTATAAGAATATTAGGTCCTTATTTTTTCGTAAAAAATTTGCTAAATGTATTGTATTAAAAATGAAATACTTTCAGCCAATGAATAAAAAATGTAGTGAAGTTAATTATTTTTCATCTATTGATATAATAAATACTATTATTTTTTTTAATCCTAAAGCTAATTATATAGTACCATTAATATTTTATGCAGTATTTATTAAATCAAGATTTATATAATATCTAATAAAAAAAAGAATCATTGCTGATTCTTTTTGATGCTATTTTATCTTATGATTATCCATTAACAGATGGCGCAATTAATGCTAAAGGCAAAGACTCACTAGAAGCTAAATCTAATGGGAAATTGTGTGCATTACGTTCATGCATTACTTCCATACCTAAGTTAGCTCTATTTAGAATGTCTGCCCAAGTATTAATTACACGACCTTGGCTGTCTACAACTGATTGGTTAAAGTTGAAACCGTTTAAGTTGAAAGCCATTGTACTTACAGACATTGCTGTAAGCCAGATTCCTACTACTGGCCATAAACCTAAGAAGAAATGTAATGCGCGAGAGTTATTAAAACTTGCATATTGGAAAATTAAACGACCGAAGTAGCCATGCGCTGCAACGATATTATAAGTTTCCTCTTCTTGACCAAACTTGTATCCATTATTTGCAGATTCATTTTCAGTTGTTTCACGAATTAAGCTAGATGTTACTAGAGATCCATGCATTGCACTAAATAATGATCCACCAAATACACCAGCAACACCTAATTGGTGAAAAGGGTGCATAAGAATGTTATGTTCTGCTTGGAATACAAGCATAAAGTTAAATGTGCCAGAGATACCTAGAGGCATACCATCAGAGAAGCTTCCTTGACCAATTGGATAAACAAGGAATACTGCTGCTGCTGCTGCTACTGGTGCAGTAAAAGCTACTGATATCCAAGGACGCATACCTAAGCGGTAGCTTAGTTCCCATTCACGACCAATATAGCAACATACACCAAGTAAGAAATGAAGAACAATTAGTTGGTAAGGACCACCATTGTATAACCATTCATCTAAAGATGCAGCTTCCCAGATAGGATAGAAGTGAATACCAATAGCTGCAGAACTAGGAATAATAGCACCAGAAATGATATTATTTCCATACAGTAAAGAACCAGCAACTGGCTCACGGATACCATCAATATCAACTGGAGGTGCAGCAACGAATGCAATGATGAATACAGATGTAGCAGTTAATAGTGTTGGAATCATTACTACGCCGAACCAACCGATATATAATCTATTTTCAGTACTAGTAATCCAAGTACAAAAACGTTCCCACAGGCTTGCGCTTTCGCGTCTTTCTAAAGTAGCAGTCATAATCAAATAAATATATTTAGGATCAATAAGGATACTTCCCAAGTTTTAGATATGCTTGTTGTTGATATTATTACAATTAGGATTTTCATATGTAAAGTATTTATAGAAAATATTTAACTAAGTTCAGTAAGTTTATTTAAAATATTTTTAATTTACTTGACCTTTTTTCTATAATCTATAAGACTATATATTTAAATAGAATTATGTTCGCCTGTTAATTTTTTATAATTAATTTAATATTATGTCACATTTTAGTAAAATTAAAACAAGAATTCATGATATTTTAATCTTAAAGAAAGCTTTAGTAAATTTAGGATTTGAGTATGATATTAATCAAAAGAATATTAAAGATGCAAATGGTAATTTGTGTAGTGTTGATTTAGTTGCATACTCTAGTGATAATAAATTTAATCAAGTTATTGGTTTTTGTTGGGATGGTTTTCAGTATAATGCTATTACTGATTTGCAATTTTGGCATAGTAATAGCTTATTAGATTGTTTTTTAGAAAAATTAAATCAGGAATATGCTATGAATATTATTTTAAACCAAACTATTGCTGATGGTTTTCAGAAAGTTAATCAGAAGGTTTTGGAAGATGGATCCATTAAAGTTGTAGTTCAAAGGTGGAATTAAATCTTGTTTTATATATGCGGACGGAGAGATTTGAACTCTCACGAGATAATCTCACTAGATCCTAAATCTAGCGTGTCTGCCAATTCCACCACGTCCGCTTTATATATTAAAATGAATTAATTGTATAAAAATAATATCAAATATTTATTATTAATACAAGTTTTTATATAAAATAATAATCACTTTATAATTTTAGCTTTTATTTTATATTAATGCTTGTATAATAAATTATATTTTGTTATGATTTAGTTTTATAAATGATAACACATCTAGTATTCCTCAGTAGCTCAGTGGTAGAGCGATCGGCTGTTAACCGATTGGTCGTAGGTTCAAATCCTTCCTGGGGAGATATCTTTATATTATAAATACATTATATAATTATACTTATTTATGTTTAATTTAACAGATTTTTACAATACCTATGAAATCTATTTATATTCTTTTCAGCAGCAAGTATATGTAATTTTATCATTGCAGAATAGAGATTTGATTGTTGCTAAATTAATTTCTTTATTTTGTGTCGGTGTATTTACTAGTCTTAATCCGTGTTTTCTTTCTATATTGCCTTTAAGTTTTTCTTATCTTAGTTATAGAGAGAATAATATTTTGAATAAGAATATCTTTATTTTAGGATTATTAAGTAGTTTTATTTTATTAATATCTTTGTTATCTTTTTTCAATTATCATATACATACTTTTATATTAAATATACCTGTTTTCTCTGACTTGATATTAATTTTTATATCTTTGAATTTGTTAGAAATTTTTGATTTATCTTTTTTATTTTTTTTTATTAAAAGTACTGAAAATATCTCTTTTAGAAATATTTTTTTTCAAATGTATCTGGTTGGTTTTATTGTAGGCTTAAGCTCAATGCCTTGTAATTCTTCTTTTATATTAACTATTATATTTTGGTTGTCTAGTTCAGGTAGTTTGTTGCAGTCATTATTATATTTATTTATATATTTATTTGGTTTCATAGTACCATTATTTTTAATTTTTAATTTATCATTGATTAACATAAAAAGGAGTATTTTTATTAGTTTATGGAATAAGTTAATTCCCTTAAGCTCTTTTTTTATTCTGAGTATGAGTCTTTTTTCTTTATTAGATCAAATCTTTATAAATTATATGAAGTTTATTTATTGATGCCAAGATTGTTTTAGAGTTTGATATAAATATAAAGGAATATTATCATAAGAGTTGTACTAAAAAGAATATATATAAATTAATTAAAAGATGATTTAAATAATGTAGTCTCTGATAATATACCTATATAATGATTTAGTATAAATTATGTTAAATCTATTATTAAATTTTTATATTTAATATTATTATTTTTTTATAGTTGATTTATTTGGATAATATTTATGCAATTTATAAATAAAAAGAATATAAAATGGATATTAACTAAATATTTAGGTAATCTCAATTTTGCAATTTTTATTTTATTCTTAATAGTAATATTTAGTATACTCGGTTCAATTATTGAACAGGACCAAAGCTTAGCATATTATCAAATGACTTATCCTATTCAAGGATCTAAAGTATTACAAATTAATTGGCAACTTATTATGAAGTTCGGACTTAATAATCTTTATCAAACTTGGTGGTTTGTCTTAACTTTAATAATTTTTTGCTTAAGTTTAATTATTTGTACATTTTCTACTCAATTGCCTAGCTTAAGAAATGCACGTCGTTGGAAATTTTTAAATCAGAGTAAGCAAAGTGAAGGGTCAACAATTATTAATTTATCTTCTGTTAAAAAAAAATCATTAATTAATATTATTCATTCTTTGAGTATAAAAAATTATTATATTTTTCATAAACAATCTAATGTATATGCATATAAAGGATTAATTGGACGAATTGCTCCTATTTTTGTTCATATTAGTCTTATTTTTACCTTACTTGGATCAACAGTTGGTTTATTTAGTGGTTTTGTTTCTCAAGAAATGATTCCGAATAGTGAGCTTTTTCATATTAAGAATGTTATGAAAGCAGGATTTTATAATCAATTGCCATTTGATATAATTGGTCGTATTGATAATTTTTATCTTGAGTATAATATTGATAATTCTATTAAACAGTTCTTTTCTGATATTTCTATTTTCAATAGTAAAGGTAAATTCTTATTAAATGATACTATATCTGTGAATTCTCCTTTAGTTTTTAATGGTATAACTTTTTATCAAACTGATTGGCAAATTAATGCGTTACGAATACAAATTAGTGAAGATATGATTATTCAGCAAAAATTAAATAAAATACAATTAAATAGTAATATATTTTGGGCTTGCAGTTTGCCTATAAGTAGTAATACAAATGTGTTTATTGTTGTTTTTAATTTAAATAATGAAATATTGGTTTATAATTCATTGGGACAAATTATTGATGCAATTAATATAAATGAAAAAGTTACTATTGATAATAGCAGGTTTGTTATTAAAGAAATAATGGTTAGTACTGGTTTACAAATTAAAATGGATCCTGGTATTACTTTAGTCTATTTTGGTTTTGCTATACTTATATTAAGTACGTTTATGAGTTATATTTCATATTCACAGATTTGGATTAATATTGATAATAATAACTTTATATTATTTGGTTTTACCAATCGTGCTATTTTAACATTTGAAGAAGAATTTATTGTCATTCAAAATCATTATATTAAGCATACATTATAGTTTTTTTAAGCTTTATTTAAGATTTAAGAAAATTTGCAATAATATTTTTTCCTTCGTGAGTCCATAAGCTCTCTGGATGAAATTGGATACCTCTAAGTTTTTTATATTTTTTATGCCTACATCCCATGATTAGACCTTCTTTTGTCCATGCAGTTATTTCTAAGTTTGATGGTAATTTTATTTGATCTATTATGAGGCTATGATATCTG
This sequence comes from Pterothamnion heteromorphum, assembly GCA_032358295.1. Taxonomy (NCBI): domain Eukaryota; phylum Rhodophyta; class Florideophyceae; order Ceramiales; family Ceramiaceae; genus Pterothamnion; species Pterothamnion heteromorphum. The sequence continues at coordinate 4,964 of JAULBV010191091.1, read as the reverse complement.
GTAGCTAAAAAAGGATTAGGTAATTTATAAAATAAATCATTATTATTATGTAAAATAGGGCTAATTTTTCCATGCATAGGATACTGTAGTCTTTTTATATTTGCTCCATATAAGTATCCTATGCTTTGATGTCCAAGGCAAACACCAAGAATTGGTATTTCATTTGCATATTTTTTGATTATGTTTAAAGATGATTTGATATCTTGAGGATGACCAGGACCTGGAGATAAGATGATATGACTTGGTTGAAGTTCGTTAATTTTTTTTATAGATATTAAATCATTTCTTATGACTTTAATTTTAAAGCCAAATTCACCAACGTATTGAACTAAATTTTGAGTAAAACTATCATAATTATCTATTATAATTATCATTTGTCAAAAATTATTTTTGTAGAATAAAAATTATTAAATTATTTCATATAAGATATGTCATTCTGAGGAGAGCTTGCATTTGCTGATATTTGTTTTTTCATTCTTCCTGCTATATATGCTTTTCTCCCAGATTTTACACTTAACTGCATTGCTTCTGCCATTAATTCTGGGTTATTAGATTTTGCTACAGCTGTATTTAATAATACTGCTGATGCACCCATTTCCATAGCTTTACTTGCATCACTACTAGTTCCAATGCCTGCATCTATAATAATAGGTATATTAGAATTTTCAATAATAATTTGTAAATTAAATTTATGTTGTAATCCTTGTCCTGACCCAATAGGAGATCCTAAAGGCATTAATGTTGAGCAGCCAATTTCTTCTAAATGTTTGGCTAATATTGGATCTGGACTTATATAAGGTAATACTGTAAAGTTTTTTTGTACTAAATATTCAGCAGCTTTTAGTGTGCCAAGAGGATCTGGTAATAAATAGTTAGAGTCTGATATGACTTCAAGTTTGATAAAATTATTGTCAAATTGTCCTATTCTTTTTGCTATTTCTCGTCCTAAGGTTGCTATTCTAATAGCTTCTTCAGCTGTTTCACAGCCAGCAGTATTAGGTAAAAGCCATAGCTGTTTCCAATCTAGTCCATCTATTAAATTACTCTTGCCAAGATTTTTTGAATATTGAGCTCTTCTAATTGCAACTGTTACAATAGAAGCTTCACTTAGTTGTATACTTTTTTGTGCTTGTTTTAGATTCTTATATTTTCCTGTTCCTAGCATCAGTCGTGAATCAAATATTTTATTTGAAATAGTCAGTAAGTCATGATTATAATTATTGTGTTTGTGTATTTTTAATTGATGAGATTTTTGATATATCATTTATATAATTAGCATTATGATTAAAAAAATTGAAAAATATGTTTATTGTATTGTAAGATATTTATTACTTATATCATAATTTATTTATCATATAAATATTACAACACTTTTATTGTATATTATAATTTTGCGATGCATACTAACTTGCCTTCATGGATTACTGGGCTAATAAGTATATTGTTAACAGCTATAATAATAGTATTAATTTATCAAATATATTTATTTATCATTAAATCTTCAAATAATAATAAAGATAATATTACTATAATAGATAGATTAAGCTCAACTTTGCCATACTGGTTACCTTTATTAGAAGGCTTACAGAATTTTGGACAACAAATTTTACCAGACTATCCTTTTAGTTTAATGAGCTTATATAAGAAAACATTAATGCCTTTAGTAATATTTTATGTTACTCATCCAGCTTTGGCTTTTATTATTTTCTTTATTTTATATTATTTATTTGTAAGGGCAAAGAGTCCTATACCTGATCGACCTTTTATTAGATTTAATGTTTTGCAAGCTATTTTATTATTTTTGATTAATTCATTATTGGGTGCAACTTTTCGAGCTTTGCCTATAGAATTTAGAATGAGTTTATATGGTTTAATGCTATGTAATACTTTATTTTGGTTTGTATTATCCACAATTATTTATTCTGTTATAAAATCTATAGAAGGTAAATATGCTCGAATACCTGTTATTTCTCAGGCCGTGAGAATACAAATCGATAATCAAATATAAGTATAGAATTTTAATTAATATTTATCAATCATTTTTATATGTCTTTAAGTAGTTACGAAACAATATATATTTTAAAACCAGATATTACAGAAAGTGGCAATTTATCTTTAGTAAATTACTATAAATCTTTTATTAAAGAAAGAGGAGGTCAAAATATTTATATTCAGCATAGAGGAAAACGTCATTTAAGTTATAATATAAAAGATTTTTATGATGGCATATATGTACAAATGAATTATCAAGGTAATGGAAACCTAGTTAATTTAATAGGCAAGTCAATGAAATTTAATGATGAAATTATTCGATATTTAACAGTTAAACAAGATTCTTTAGATACAATTAGTATTTATTAATTAATTATATTTATATTAAAATAAGAATAAAATATTAATATATCTAGATATTCTTCATTAAGATTGGATGTATAATATTATTATTTAAAGTTTTATTATTTTATTAAGGTTGTATATGATTAGTGACAGTCAAATCCTATTAGCACTATTGTTTGCATTAGTATCTGCTATTTTAGCAATTCGTTTAGGTACAGATCTTTATCAATAATGATAAAATCTTGTGTTAAATAAAAATTTATAAATATTATAGAGATAAGGTTATATATTAACTAATGATGTATATTAATATTATTGCAATATACATCTTTTATAGTCTATATTATAATTTTTTATTTAAAATGATAATTATTATAGGTTAATTATTATGAAATCATATAATTAGCTATTTATATTTAAAATGTTATATATTAAAAATAAGAAATTATTGAATTATAGTGAATACTACAGAAAATCAAGCTCGTCCTATTTTTCCTTTTACTGCTATTGTTGGTCAGGAAGAGATGAAGTTAGCATTAATTTTAAATGTTATTGATCCCAGAATTGGTGGAGTTATGATTATGGGTGATCGTGGCACTGGAAAGTCTACAACTATTAGAGCTATTGCTGATTTATTGCCTGAAATTGAAGTTGTAGAAGATGATTTATTTAATTCTCATATTTCTGATTATGAATTAATGTCTGATAATGTTAAAAAAGAAGTTGAGCAAGGAAGTCAGCTTTCTACTAAGTTTATCAGTGTTCCAATGATTGATTTACCTTTAGGAGCAACAGAAGATAGAGTTTGTGGTACTATTGATATTGAAAAAGCTTTAACTGAAGGTATTAAAACTTTTGAACCAGGTCTATTAGCAAAAGCAAATAGAGGTATTTTATACGTTGATGAAGTTAATTTATTGGATGACCATTTGGTTGATATATTATTAGATTCAGCAGCTTCGGGCTGGAATACTGTAGAGCGTGAAGGTATTTCAGTGCGGCATCCATCTAGATTTGTTTTAGTTGGTTCAGGTAATCCTGAAGAAGGTGAATTAAGACCACAATTATTGGATCGTTTTGGTATGCATGCTGAGATAAGAACTGTTAAAGAACCAGAATTAAGAGTGCAGATAGTTGAACAAAGAAGTAAGTTTGACAATAATCCTAATGAATGTTTACAAGAATTTCGTATTCAACAAGAAGAACTTAAAAAGTCTATTATTGCTGCACAGAATAAATTAAGTACAGTGGCAATTGATTATGATTTAAGAGTTAAAATTTCAGAAATATGTGGTACTTTAGATGTTGATGGTCTTAGAGGTGATATTGTTACTAATAGAGCAGCAAAAGCTTTTGCTGCGTATCAAAATAAAGATCAAGTAGACATTAATGATATTAAAAAAGTGATTGTATTATGTCTTCGTCATAGATTAAGAAAAGATCCTTTAGAAACAGTTGATTCAGGTTCTAAAGTTAAGCAAGTTGTAGAAAGTATTCTTAGTATAGATTCTTAATTTATTATTATAAATAATGAAACAATAGGCTCAGTAGGATTCGAACCTACATTAGAGACTTAGAAGGTCCCTGTCCTAATCCCTTAGACGATGAGCCCGATTAAGTTGTTTTGATCTTTATACAAGATTGGGCGGTACTGGACTTGAACCAGTGACCACCTGCTTGTAAGGCAGGCGCTCTACCACTGAGCTAACCGCCCCCTTCACAGAAACAATGTAATATATTTTTTTTTAAAATGCAATATTTTATAGCTACATTATTATATATTATTAATATCATAATTTTTGCTATAATAATAATCTAATAATATTAGATAAAAATCAATGTTAAAGAGAATAATAATTATAATTAAAATATTTTTTAGCATGTCTTGGCGTTTTAATATAAAAAATATTGATATTAGTAGTCTTTCTGAACAGATGTATATAGTTGGTCCTGGTTCATTATTTATTAATTTATTGACAGCCTTTTTTATTGGCATGGTGTTTAGTTTACAGATTGTTAAGGAGTTTTTATACTTAAATGCTATTGATATGATAGGTGCTGTTTTAACTATATCTTTTATTAGAGAATTATCACCTGTTTTAACTTCTGTAATTATAATTGGTCGTGTTGGTTCATGTTTTACTGCAGAGCTAGCAACGATGCGTATTACTGAGCAAATAGATGCACTTTATATGCTAGGTATAAATCCTGTAGTATATTTGGTTTTACCAAGAGTATTTGCATCTATTTTTATGTTACCTATTTTAAATTTATTAGCTTTTGCTACTAGTTTATCTAGTAGTGCTCTATTGTGTTTTACTATATATAATATTGATCCTCGAGTTTTTTTTACATCTGCGCTTGCTTTTTTATCTATTTTAGATATTTTCAAGTCTTCTATTAAATCGTTTATTTTTGGTTTAATTATTTCTACAATAAGTTGTGCATGGGGTTTATCAACAGATGTTGGGGCAAAAGGTGTTGGTATATCAACTACTTCATCTGTAGTGGTATCCTTAATTATTATTTTTATTTTTGATTTTATTCTCTCTTATATTATGTTCAGTAGTGTTGATAGTACGTTAAAGTTGTTATAAGTATTAATTTCGTTCATCAAATTATTATAT